>CAEFZX010017420.1:11512-65928 GCA_903066825.1 Alfaro cultratus
TCTATCTATCTATCTATCTATCTATCTATCTATCTATCTATCTATCTATCTATCTATCTATCTATCTATCTATCTATAAATAATGATCCATTATGGAATATGGATATATATACTGCGTCTCTCTATATTTTGATATCCGTAATGGATCATTAAGTTTATTAAAATGAAGCACATATTATATTTAGGTGGTGTGGTAATGATAACTTAATTTTGTCTGTTTGACAGTGTAAAAATAATTCACATGTAAAATGTGAAATCAGGCTGCAGCTGCTGTTTTGATTGCCATTTTAATGACATATCTGATGTTGAAAGGGGGAATTTGGACTCCTATTGGTCACAGATGTGCATCACATCATTTATTAAGTGTGTGTTTATAAAGAAATTAAATTTTTTAAAACATAGCTGAGTATTTGTAGATGTGCCTGATAATCCACAGATTTCAAAAACTGAAAAACCTTTCAGACATTAAGGTGAATGAGTAACATTTTTCATAAAGCTTCTCTTTCTGTTTCACTGAAGAACTTTATTGTATAAATTACTGAACATGTGAAGTTAAATATGAACCTGTTGTATCTGTTAATCTCTAATCTAGATCAAGAAAATTCAACAACATCAGACTGGTTTAGCAAAAAGAAGAGATGAAAAGCAACATTTTATTTTTTTTAATTTTTATTGCTAGAAAAGTGAAAGAAAATAGATTGTCAGTATTTTATTTTAAAGAAGGCAATTCAACGTAAAGATATAAAGTTAATCAAATGCAGTCCTCATGCTTCCCTTCAACTAATAAAATCAAAACTATGAAAGATAATTTCAGGATTCAGCTCTGGTTGACTTTTGCCCAGTACATTAATTGTACTAAAATATTAGATGATGAAGCATCAAAAAGTGAGAAATAATTCCAGATTTCCAAACGTCCCGTCTGTGGATCCGGACTGATGTCAGGAATCAGCGTGAAGGTCGGCAGTCGGTCCATCGGTCCAGTTTCACCTGGAAACCACCTGAGGAAACAATTAAACATCAGAGTGACCCATTCTTCCTCTACAAAGACTTTTTCTCTGCTTGTTTAGTGCAGATTTAGTTCTTTAGCTTCTGATTCGTTTATCTCAGCTGGTAAATATGAGTTTTTGACTAGCCATGAACGATGAGCAGAGACTGAAAATAAAAACACATAACAGGTAAAAATCTGAACAAATATAAAACATGATTTTAGCCAATTAGGACATTCAAACAAGTTTTTTTAATTATTATTATTATTATTACAGCTACAATCTTTTTATTGTGCTTGATTGTAAAGAACAAGAAAAAGCATAAAAAATATTTTAATATATATATGGAATCCTCTTTTATCCAGATAAAATCTAATGTAACAAATTTCCTTTCAGAAAGGTTAAAAAACCTTCTCTTGTGCAATATGATAAACATTTTCTGTCGGGATTAAAAATGCAAACATAAATAAACAAATACCTTAATTATTGGATTACTTGCCGAAAACATATTTAACAAATAAATAAATACTTTATTTTAAAGTTTATTGAACTTTCCCCGATCAGCTACTGAAACGTTTATGACAATATTAAAAAACAAATCCACATTGCAGTCTTGCCTAATGAATCCAGGCCATGCTGATGACGGCTCCGTCTCCCATTTTGTGTCGTTTTTTGATACCTCTTCGCTCTCTTTTAGGTTCATTGGAGCAATCCTGGCATTTAAACACAAAAACACAACATTTACTATTTTTGCAGACCAGCACTACTTATTTACAGTGTTTTCCTAAGATGTATCCCTTCAAAAACTAAGTTTTATATTGGAAAAAATCATCCATCTTCTTCAGAAGCATTTAAAGTCTTGACACAGAGAACCAAATCTACATATGTAATGAGCCCCAACCCTGTCTTACTGAAAAGTTACTTGCAAGTTTTGTCTTACTTCATGTGTATTAAGATATCTGCACTAGAAACTAGACCACAAATCCTTTTGTAAGAGTTTGTGTTTTTGCAGTGTAGCGTGTGATTAATCTGATTATGTTTTTTAACATAATCTGACAGCACCAGTTGTTAATAAAGTTTTCTAAAGTGTGCACCGGGATGCAGTTGTTCCCCTGTTTAGGACACAGCTGGATCTTGCAGTGCAGATAAACGTCACCAGAGTCCCCAGAAAACTCAAACATGTTGAAGGAGAAGTAGGTGGAGGTTCCCTCTCCGTTTCCCTCCACCTCCACTGTCCCCTCATTCGAGTCAGCACAGCTGGGAAGAAGAAAAACCAGTTCATGTGAGTCTTATATCCCAATCTGAACACTCTGATGGTTATGACTGATAGTTAGCGCCTCACCCATCTTTAATCAGGTCATGTCTTGGTTTGCTGTTGTGTGATTCCTTGCTGGTTGCCCAGCATGAGTCCATCACCACGGCGATGGTTTTCACATCCAGCCCGTCCGTCTTCAGCTCCACCCATATTTTCTGGTTCAGCAGAACACCAGAGTTTACAGCCCGGGTGTAGGCAGCGTTCTCATACGCTGTCATCGACACAGAGTAGCTCCATTCTCCAGACTTGATGTGCTGGACCACAGAGCTGCAAACAAGCATTGAGCTTATTAAACTTGTGCAAAAAACACAAAATCTTACCAAGTATTTTTGGACTAGTTTCTACTGTAAATCTTAATATATGTGAAATAAGACAAAACTAACTTACAAGTAACTTTTCAGCAAACTATAGGAGCTTGTTTCAAGTTAATGCCTCAATATTGATGGAAATGTATCAACACTGGCAGATTATTCCACTTATAACACATTTTTCCATGTTAAAAGTAAAATAATCTGCCAAGAGAACTAGTACTTTTTTTAAAATCAAAATTTAAGAATTACTGGCTTTAAACCATTCCTATATTTTGCTGAAAAGTTGCTCTCAAGTTTTGTCTTATTTCCACTGCACTAAGATATTTGCACTAGTAACTAAACCAAAAACACTTTTGTGTTTTGCGTTTTTGCAGTGAAATCAGCTGAAAACGTTTTCGTCATGGCTGAAACAAAACCAGTCACACACTTGTCTTTAATTCTTAAGGCCACAATCTTTATGTCGGGTTGAATGTGGTGGCAGGAGAAGTTGATGAACACTTGATCATGGCGAGTGATGACATCAGAACTGTTCTGGGTCATGATGGTGTTCTTGTAGTTTATCTGACTTCCATTATTCTGCAGAATTAGATTAGAGAAAAAAAATCTGCTATTTCTGCATAACAGTTCTGTTTTTCTACTTTTTGTGATTTTACTGAAAATAATGGATGAGAAAAATGCAAGAAACGCACAAAGCTCTGATAAGAATAGCAGGATGAGTGTGAGATCCCACCATGATCTCCGTCCCGCAGGTGTTGCTGCTGTCGAAGCTGAAGGTCACCATGTGGTTCTTCTCGTCCATCGCGCCCCTGCAGCTCCGGTCATTAAGGTGCAGGACTGAGTAGTCGACGCCTTTTTCCTCCAGCAGACATCCAACCAGAGTGATTGAACCAGAGTTCTTCCTACACACAGCCGGCTCACCTGGAAATAAAAACATCTTTAGCATCTCTGATTTCCGACGAGTTGTGTATTTCTCAGAGGTTTCTTACCCAGAGTGCCAGAAAGTTTGTATTTGGAGGCGAACACGGCTCTGCAGAGGCAGCCAATCTTCCCGCTGTGTTTCCTGCCACAGAACTCATGATCGCTGCAGAGCTTGTCCTGACAAAACGCCTGAGGCTCGGCTGCGGAGAAGCAGATCTAAATGTTATTCTGACAGCATGCAGGCTGTAAAACCGTCGCAGTAAAGTTGTGATTCTCTCACAGCAGCCTGCAGCTGACCACCATCTGTTGAGTGTTATGTTGCTCTGTAGGTGGCAGGCTGTGGCGTACGCCCACAGGAACTGACAGTCCAGACCATCAGCTGAAGGATATTCACACAGAGTTCTGTTGCAGGCGCTGATGTAGGGAGTCGGGTCGACGTCGTCTTTGCAGGAGGAAAACGGGGCGACCCTCAAGAGGTTACAGCTTTTTCACACACAGAAAGATAAAAACCTTAAACATTCTCACATTTTTATTCTATACAGTGTCAGAGATGCCAAATTACATCAATTAGTCCCTCCAGTTTTTTACGATTCTGCAATCGCATAAATTCAGGCACAATGAACAGTTCCTCAATTATTTTGTGTGTTAATGCATAGCTGTGAAACTATTGCAAATTTTCCACAAAAAGTTGGTCAAATATATTGGATTTAATTGATGCCAACTCCCACCTGCAGGTGGCAGTATTTTCTTTCTTGTACTGCTGCTTCAGGCTTACTTAATGTCAAGTTATTGTCTGAGATCAATATGGTGCAAATATTAAGTAATATGTGGTAAATACTTATAAATTAGATCCACAAAATCTATGTTTCCGATTGCAAAAAAAAAAAAAAAAAATCAGAAACAATCGTAAAAACCCTGACGGACTGATCAATTTCAAAAGATGTTCAATATTTAATTTTAAGATCAAATGCAGAGACAGCTTTTTATAAATATTTTAACAGTTTGCTAAAGGGTTTTATCAATAAATTCTGGCACTACCGGCCCTTTAAGAACGTTCATGATCCTGATGCAATTCAAAATGAAAATAAATTTGACATCCCTGCCATATAAAATGCAAACTACACAATATAACACAGATCTGGATTCGGTAGAAGAAATAAATCTACTCACTGTTTAGTGACCATGTTGCAATCTACTTGACTGTCCACAGGATCTTCATACTTCCTTTCACAGCTAGCAAAAAAACAGAAAAAAACTTAACAAGTCAACTTCCTGTTTTCTGAGGGAATGGTTTTGAGTTCAAAATAATTGGATTTAGTTATTTATTCATGATAACGTTGTACCTTGGAGAGCTTATATCAAGAAGCTTCGCACTTGACATGTTTCTGGAGTCAACGCACAGACCCTTCATCGCTGATCCAGCAGGTACTGAAAGTTTACAGACAATATTAATAAAAGCAAGTCACTAAATTCCTTTCAACTGCAGAAATATTTCTACTGACTTAAACAAATGTTGGATCTTCAATGTGTTTAATAAATACACTGTAATTTTTCAATTTTCACATGAAAAAGCATCTTTTTAGTCAACGTTCCTGAGTAAATTACAGCTTTAAGTCTTATGTCCATTTTGCACGCCTAGAGATGGATTTGTTGCCTATTTTTCTTTGTGAACAGAACGAATTAATATGTATAGGTCTAATCCTGGCATTACTAAAAATAAATACAGAACAAATAAAGATCATAAATAAATAGCTTTATAAATAAATTTCATGCCCCAAATAATTAACAAGAATGAATCAAATTCAACTAAATAAAAAAAGACAATAAATTTATATTTCTTTTTCCATCTTTAACTTTAATAGCTTGTCTTTCTGCTCATCTTCTCATTTTGTATTTTACCTTTTCTGTTTTTTTTTTCTTATTCATATTTATGGCAGGATTCCATAGAGAAGAACCAGACGTTAAAAAGTTGAAGAATAATAATCAGTTCATTGCTGCCCTGTTTATTCCTACCTCTCATGAGGATCTGTGCAGTGTAGCCATCAAACAACACCGACATTTTGAGCCCAGAGAACGAAGATGTTGCTGTGAGTCCATTTTTGTCCTTGCTTAATGAAACGTTCTCAAACTGCTGGACTGGACTGTTTAGGGTCAACACTGTCTCGCTCATCTGAGTGCAACAAAGCAGGAAAATTATAAGTCATAAAATGAGAATCTATGCGACGAAGGGAAGCGGTATGCAGGAATTTCAAATCCAACTTTCATGGAATTACCTGAATCCTGCCACCTTGTTTCAGGTGAAAGTAAACCTTTGAGCCAGCAGGTCGAAGGCTCACACTGTCCAGGAAGCTCACGTCTCTACGGCGCCGTTCCTGGAAGTTAGCCAGCACTTCAAACCCGCTTGATGAGTCTGACACCAGAGAGTACACACACCGGTCCTTCACAGAGCTCTGCTGACCTTGGAAGTCGATGACAGTGGGGCCGGTCACGGTGCAGATTTGGTTTTTAAAACATCTGATGGAAAAATAAACAGACAGATTAATAACAAATCACAGCAACAGTTTAACAAGAAACCAGAATGCATGTGTTTGTGTTTGTGTGTGTGTGTGTGTGTGTTTACCTGCCGTTTCCGTCACATTCCTCCTGCTCACCACAGCCGGTTGATGTGACAGCTCTGTCGATGCTGCAGGTGAAGCGTCTGCAGGTTTTTTCAAAATGGACTGTTGAATTAGGTAAAATCCCAACACCTGAAGACAAAAGAAAGACTTTTGTGTTGCCAATCTTAAAGATCCCCCTATTTCTTGCTTAACAGAATCAGAAAAAAAATATTATTTCACCAACCTGAGATTCTGCATCCACTGATGTCTGCAAATCCAGAGTCAGCCGATCCGAGAGACACAGACTCAACTAGCTTACCCTCAGCTGCTACAGCCGCCATCTATGAGGTAATAAACAGTTAGTTATTGTTATAAACAAAGAGCATAACAGAAATTACTTGAAACATTAGAATGGAAGAGCAACAGATTACCATTTAAATAGTTTATAGCTAAACTGCAGCACAGAAAGTAAAGATGGTTTTCATTTTAGCCTTTTATTCACAATATTGCTTTCAAAACCAATTTCTACTCTTAGAATATTAGAATAAGTAATTTATAGTAAATACACATGTGAAAACAAAATAATAATAAAAATACTCACCACTTTTGCCTCACTGGAGACAGAACTGAAATGCAGAGCTGTTTGTTTCCCAAAACTGAGGAGGTTCAGATTTACCTTAGTTACAGGACAAAAAGACGCAAAAAATAAAAAAGTTATTAAACGTGTAGTATCAGATTTTTTAGGGATTTCAAGTTGATCCTTTGCAACTACGTCACTTAGTCACTCGAGGCGCCATGTTGGACGTTGGGAATGAGGATTGTGAATATTGAACAGAGCGACTGAAATAGTTTATTTGTGGTTTCTTATTGTTCATTTGTCTGTGAACGCAACACACCTGGTTGGGGCTCATAGACGGCGGTTTGGAACAGTTAGCTTAGAAACCGACCCGAACCTCCTCCCTACTGACGTGTTGATCAAATTACAGACCACATGATTTATGTCACTATGTCATAAACAGAGTTTCTTCTCACTCTGAAGAAGCCTTAAAAATGAACAAAAGACGAGATGCCAGCCAGTTTTTTTTCATACATGCTAGGCTAACATGTTGGTGGGGCTCCGTCTCCATGGTTACTAATTGTTAGACAGGTACTTTCTCCATAATGCAATACTAGATATCATCTTTTTATCATACTTACTGATAAACTATATGAACCTTAATCTCCTTACCTTGTAAAAACTGTTCGCTGCAAATCCGCGATTACATGGATTACACCGAGGGCTGACAGTCAATATGACTGACAGCTGCTATACATCTTTCCTCATTAAGTTATATAATAAAATTACAAGTTAGGTTTTCATCCTCGTATTTGCAGCTGACCGCGTCTATTGTTAAAGCGAAATCAACAAAAATAAAAGCGATATTAGGCTGTCAGGTGTCGTTTTCTGACAGGCTTTACAGGAGCTGCGTTTTGACGTCCATCATGGCGGAACGAACCGTGACGTCATGTGCAAAGGGTCAATATGTGACTGATCTGTTTATTTACAAATCTCGTAAGCATCAAGAAGAGCTCAATTAAATGTATTATATTTACTTTTTTGTTCCTGTACATCATGTCAAACTGCACAGAGCACTTCATGCTGCTCCTGATGGTTTGCACCGCTGCTTTGATTTTAGCTTCATATGAAGAATCTTTGTCCCTTATGATGAATTTCGCCTCGCCAGAATCAGGTTTAGGTCCAATAATGCAGTCGTCATTGCTTTTAGAGTTATAAAAACCGTTGAAACAGATCGCAAAGTTCTCATTGGTGAAGTTCACCTGTTAAAAACAAACACACCACTTTAAAAAGCTGCCATGTTTTATGTCATTTTTATACATGTACTGAATTTTTAATGCTAAAAATAAAGATTCAACCACTAATGGGATTCGTGAATTTGCTGCTGCACAAATAAACATTAAATTAAAATCCATGCTAGATTATATATCCACATATATTCAGAAACATTTGGCTCCATTTTACTTACATAAACCTGCTGGTAGACATTTTGATAGAAAGATAACGGACACAAGGTGAGGTTGAACTTTGTAGCTTTATCAAATTTCACCGCAGAAGCATCTGCAAAACATAAATACTGTTAAATGCAGAATGTTAAGTAGAGGTGATCTGAAATTATTGGTGAGTTACGGATATTAATAAGAACGATATTTTACTTTTAGCTTCTCTTCAGCGGCTTCCACAGATTAACAATATAATTTAAACATTTTCTTTAATTGGCAAAATTAAGGGATATGTAATGAGGATCGCACCAGTTAAAACAAACAAACAAACAAACAAACAAACAAACAAACAAACAAACAAACAAACAAACAAACAAACAAACATGCTGTTTTTGAATAAATCCAGGCAACAAAAATTCTCATTGGACGTTTTTTTGTTTTTTAAAATGATGCTTTTTTTTTTAAAATGATTATACTTATTAGTCTAAGTATTGAATACTTAGACTAATATAGCATTTATTTTTTTACAAGCAGAAGAAAATGTGCTAAACAATTTAAAGCATATTAAAAATGAGAATTTTATTTTATTTTTTACAGCATGTATGACTCTGTTGGGCTTCCGTTGAAGATATGGGTCACAAAATAGTTAAATAAAAGCACAAGCATAAATATTATCTAATATAATTATTTTTAAGACATTGTTGGTTTTCTTTATCTTCATATAATTAAAATTTTATGCTGTTATTTTTCACACAGCTTATTCAGGACTTATGTGATGTTTTACTGACATTTAGAAATTAAAATACATTATCAATACTATTTCTGTGGATAAATAACCTGCTCTTTGTTTGCAGATTCCTCCATATATTCTTTAATTTAAAAAATATCAGTCAATGTGTTTTTCAAACTCACCATCAGCCTGTAAATAATACTGTTCATTCTGGGTTCAGGTTGGAGACGTTTGACAGAATATCTTAAAAAACTATTTCTTCTTTTGGGATTATAGTTGACATTCAACAAGTTTAAAATTGACAACTTACCCATCACCTAAAAATAACAAATAACATTAAAATCTTACCAGTTTCAGCAATAAGTTGTATTCCGGTACTTCTGATAGTCTCAAACTCAGAGAACAGAGTGAATGTGTATTTGGTTTCAGCAGAAAGAGACGACACTGTGTAAGTTACTGGTCCATTTCCAGCTGGTGCATCGATTCTTGTCTCCTTATTGTTGAACTGCAGAATGAAGCTTTTGACGTTGTTCACGCTGTTCCACTGCAGAGTTATACTGCTCTCAGTTTTATTTAGGGACACCAAGCCTGATGGGTTTGGAGGAGCTGAAGACAAGGTTTAGAAATGTATTAAAGGTGGAAGTTCCACTGTACCTGAGTAATGGTGTCTAATTTCATAAAGTGGAAAATAAAACAAGCATCAACTATATTTTACCTTATAATTAGGCAAAAATGTTTTGTTATAAGTGAAATAATCTGCCAGTGGAACTAGTACTTTTCCCTCAATTTTAAGGAATCATTTACTTGAATAAAACTTATATATCTTGCTGAAAAGTTACTTATAAGTAAGGTTTTGTACTAACACATATTTACACTAGAAACTAGAACAAAAATACTTTTTGCGTCTTTGCAGTGAGTGTACTAATAATTTTATTATTTCCTTCAAATAGTAAAATGAAACATCTTACCAGTGGCAGCTGTAAATTGAGCTCCACGGTCTCTGACATTTCCAACCACAGCAACAATAGTAAATGTGTATTTAGTTGCTGCTGTGAGGGAAGAAACTGAGGCTGTTACGGCTCCATTTCCACTCGGTGCTCCCACTGATATCTCTCTACCATTATACTGGATGAAAAAGCTGATAATGTTGCTTAATCTGCTCCACTGTAGAACGACGCTGGTCTCAGTTTGGCTTATTGCTTTAATGTCAAACACATTCTGAGGAACTATTTATGGAAAAAAACATGACAACAAAATTATATCAACATTTTATCGAGAAAGATTGAATCGTAATAGTGGTGATGAAGGATTACCTGCACAATATGCAAGGTGGCAAACTGATGGTTTCGCAAGTTTGTAAACGTAAAAGTTTCCAGGGCAGAGCTTGACTTTTATGGTGTGTGAGGCAAAAGTGCAACAGGAAGAGGTCCAGTGATTACACACAGTGCGAGTTACGATTTCATTGATCTGTGTGGGATGAGGCTCTGTTATGTACAAAGGAGCATGAGTTCCACATCTGTTTGTTTCTACACAATATTCTGGAATAGAAGCACTGCTCTGACTGAGATAAAATCGATACCAGCCGTCCCAATTTACATTCTGGTCACACTTCACATTGCTCTGGTCTAGGTTATTTACTGAGCGCCACTCGTCACGCAGTTCAGTGTAACGGGAGCAGGGATCGGCGCACTGAAGAACTCCATTTACGTTGATGCAGTCCATCCCAGCAGAACAACCTCCCTCAACACAAGACAGAGCTTGTCCTGTGAGAGAGAGAAAAAAACATGATACCTTTGCAATAAAAAACAAACCTAAAGAGATTGAATTGCATTTTAACATGTGAATTTCTCCTAGAATGTTAAATAAACTGTTATCATTGTCACATTTGTTTTATCTCTTACATATTCTCTTGCTGTTTTCAGTTACTTTGCATGACTTTTTTTTAAGATTATAATAAATAATCCTGCTCTATAATCTACTGTAGCCTCAATTTGCCTACGATTGGCAAAACCTGCTCCAATAGCATTGAAAAACATGACCTAGAAATTATTCTGTGCATAATAATAATGATCATAGTTTCTGGCATACTGGTGTTTAGAACCAGAAAGTTGCTGGAGAGCCAGTCACTGATACGGGACAAACATTGGACGAGGATGGCCAACCTGTCCAGCTGATGCAGTCTAAATGAAGAATACAACTGAATGTCATCTGTGTAAAATATCTGAAAAGGACTGAATGATGCCAGCAAGAGGAATAATATAATAGGAAAACAAAAGTGGACCCAAAGCTGAGCCTTGTGTCACCCCACAAGCTAACAGGGCACAGTCAGAAGACAACCTGTCTGTCTTAATGCAGAATGTCCTGTGAGATAAATATGAGGTGATCCAGTCCAAAGCTGAGCCACAGATACCAGTCAGGATCTTTAACAGGACTGCATGGTCGACAAATTAGATCTAATAAAACCAGCACAAGATACGTACATTTGTTTATTTTTATTTAATTTTTGTAGTTTTGCAAAGAATATTTTAAAATACCCGAGCAGAGAAGCACGTGGGAGTAAATTCACATCTACAATAATATCAGATATTAACAAAAACAGAAACCTTGGAGTCTATATCGTAACCAAACTAAGTACAATAATAAAATAAACACTTGACATAGTGTTTTTTTATTCCAAGAATTAAATGATGTGTGTTTAAATACCTGTCAGTGTGATAAAAACACACAGGAGCAGCAGAAGGCGAAGCATCTTGTCGGCTGACCAGACAGCCGACAAAAGATCAAACACCGTTGGATGCAAAAAGGTTCAAATTCTTCCAAAGTTTTTCTCCAGCTTAGAAATAAATACAAAAAAATGACCTTTAAGATTATGGTTAGCAGAAACAGGGGTAAATACAAGAGTTCGAACTGTAAATATAAACTTGGACAAAAAGATAATTAAAATAAAACTACAGTAGACAAACACTGTTACCATTAATCTATGGGTTACAGATTTAAGGCGACGTTTCTTACATGTTTTGAAGGTTGTCTGCTGCAGCTGGAGTTCTGACTTCATCTCAGTTCTCCGTTTCTTTCTGCAACCTTTTATGCTCATCCTGAGTCCTGTCCACACCCAGAGTGGGTTGTCACCTCTGTTCCACTGTGAAAAAAATAGTTTGTTGTTACTCAACTAGAACAAAGGAAAACATTAATTAAATAAAACTTTTTGCATATTACTTTTCTTTTATTTGCTGCAACAGTTTTTTTGTTCCAGAGACACAATTCTATTTTTCATGCATCTTTAACAATATTTGAATTGTTCTTCATTAGAATTACCCAAAAGAAAAAAAGAATGGACAAAACATTGGTTTTCTCCTTTAGGCCATTTATAAATACAAAAATTATAAATATCTACATGTAGTTTATATACATTTCTCAATAGACTGACTTTGTTGTCACCCTGTAACTAAATTATGATCTCTTTTGGGGATTTTACATTGTAAATGTAAAAAACAACATTCTCAAAAAAACTGTAATTTGTTAATTTGGCATTCAGAAAGTTATATTTTCTGTAGCCATTAACTGAAGTAAAAAAAATAAATAGTTTAAAGTGTTTTCATTGACATCTATGTATAAGTAAAAAAAAAAAAAGTCAGGGGCTTCAAGTTCACAAAATCTCCTTTTCAATAGTTTTCATTATTTACTTATAGATGCTCATCTTAAGGTAATTGTACACAAAAGATGTAGAGGTAATTTGAGGCGACTACACCTATTTGCTTGTTCCTTTAGCAAACTCCAGCTGGAGAAACAGTTTACATTGTTCCTCTCTCTCTTTGAACTACTGTCACTCAAGATTAATAATAATTTCCAACTAGACTGGGACTTGAAACGGAGTAGAAAAGAGAAAACCTTTATTGTCCCAGCAGTAAAGTGACCAATAAGTCAAAGCATGTAGATTTACATAAATAAATGAACAAAAACAATTACTGTGAGGCTACCTGACCTTGTCCGTCCTTTTACGACCCCAGTTCACCCATCTTCTGATGTTTACTTCCAGCAGGATAACGTCCCATGTCCTAAAGCGCCAATCATCTCAGACTGGTGTCTTGAACTCAACAATGAGTTCACTGAATTCAACTGGCCTCCACAGTCACCAGATCTCAATCCAATAGAGAACCTTTGGGATGTGGTGGAACGTTTCCAGTACCTTGTTGAATCTATAAGGATGAAGGCAAAAGGGAGGCCAACCCGGTACTAGCAAGGTGTACCTAACAAAGTGGCCGGTGAGAGTACGTATAGGTAAACAATTAAAAACAGGACTTCGTCTTTTAAACTATCAGAGTAACCAAAAATATTAATCCAGTAGCAAAGTAGAAAATCCTAAGGATTTGACAAAACCTTTTAGTTTCAACTATATTTATAAAAAGTTCAGAAATGTTACTGAAATGTGCTGTACAAATAAAATTTGATTGATTAATTGATTGATTAATGTATTCATTTGCATTATTGCTATGGGTATTTTCAGGACAGCAGTAGACATAATGGAAAAAAAATCTCTATATGAGTCAACTGTTCTCAATTACTTTGTGTTTACCTGCGACTTACAAAGTAAAAACCACAATTTGCAGAATGTCAGTGGAGAGACAGAAGTTTAAACATGGAATATAATAACAACTCCTGTAAATCCAGGAGATGCTTCCTTGTTTTCCTGGAACCACAGGCAAATATCATCCGTTTAGGTCCGTCTAAAAACAAACACAGCTTCCAAGAAGCTCAGGTGTCATGTGGTTGGATGTCATTTTGTGATTTGAGTTAGAGTTCAGATATGAACTGAATATAAGTTACAGTTTTGGTTGGGTTTTATTAATGAATACAAGTCAAAACAATGTCTTGATGACAGAAATACAAACATGCTGTTAATGGCGGCGTGTGGTTCACTGTAGTACGTTGTGTTTATTCTGAGATTTCCTGCTCTCAGTTCTCCTGCTTCCAGGTCAGAACAAATATAAGCACAAACATGCTTAACAAAATATAGTTTTATCTAATTATGATACAGAAAATGTCTTGTTCATGTTTCCATGACTCCTCTTTTAATCCAGGTATAAAATGGATTTGTTTCATTGTTTGGTCTAGAACTTGTTACATAAAAAAATCAATTAAGACTCATAAATTGAAATGAAGAATAGGTTCAAGCTGGGAGACTCGGTCTGCCTACCTGCATCATCCGTATGTCACGCCTTCGCCTCATCCAATCAGCAGCAAGTTGTCACTCCAATTCAGCCAATCATCACTCAAGAGTCCCTTCCTAATGCCAAACATTCATGGATCCACCTGCTTCCCAGCCGTGCTTCGACCCACCTTTGACCCCGTCCTGAGCTGTTCATCCAGCATGAACGCCTTCTGCAGGGGCCAAAGAACCTCAAGTCAAATAAAACTTTCCAACAGTTGCTTTTTCTCCATCTGAGTCTCTCCAGATTAAAATCTATTTTATGTTATGATCAATTTCACTTGACAAATCAGTTTTTTTTCTCTTTTTCTAATTAATTCAATGTCAGTTAAAGTTGTGTCTTTCCCTAAACATTTATAGCAGAAAAACCCACAGGATCATCCCACCTTTTCTAAAGGAAGGTCAGACATTACTCTAAAATTATATAGATGCTTCTTTTATAAACACACAGAAACAGGAATTGATTGGAGCTTTTATTTTTTAATTCCTAAAATGTTGCTTGTTATGTTTTATAAATGTTCTGGTTGTTTACACTGTTCAGATAATGGAGTGTTGTTTGCAAAAACCCAGAGACGGTTTGTTCCCTCAGGCTGTCTGGTGAACTTTATGCTCACCTCACATCCTGAGTATCAGTTTCTCAGGATGTTTACTGAGAAACAAAGTGAGCATATTTGCACTACCAGAACCTGCCTTAAAAAACAAATATTGAGTCTGCCTGCAATTCACACTCTTTTTGTGGGCTTTATTTGTTTTCTGTAATGTATTTGTTTTATCCGACAGCTGGTTTTTGTCTGTATGCAGACCCAACAAATATTGGGTCTGCATACAAATATGCGCATATTGTTTTCTTTATTTTTTAATTGAAATGATGCCACAGCAAAATGGCTAGATGGCGTTCATTTTTGTTCTCTAAAGTTTAGAAAGTCAATATCTTTACCATCCTGGATCCTGTGCTGAACTGCAAAAACATAATACCAAGTATTTCTGTCTAGTTTCTAGTGTAAAATATCTTAGTACATTTGAAATAAAACCAAACTAACTTACAAGTAACTTTTTGGCAAGAAATGGGAGTTTGTTTTAAGTGAATAATTCCTTAATTCTGACAAAAAGCACTAGCTCCACTGGCAGATTATTTCACTTATAAATTGGAAAAATGTGTTGTAATAAATAAAATAACCGACCAGTTGAATAAGCATTTTTTAAATCAATAATAAGGAATTATTCACTTAAGCTACTATTTCTTGCTGAAAAGTTACTTGTAAGTTAGTTTTGTCTTATTTCAAGTGTACTAAGTTATTTGCACTAAAAACTAGACCAAAAATACTTGGTAAGTTTTCTTTTTTTTAGTGTGAAGAGGTGCTACTAAATCAGATATGCACTGGCACAGAAACTAATTGACTAATTTCAGTTTTTTCATATTCACAGTTCTGAAACCTGCAGCCTGAAGATATTCTTAGGTTTACTTACTATATTAATCAATGACATATTCTTTTGTTCTTTGTCCCCATGAAAAAACAGTGGCCCCCTGCTGACTCTGGTAAATTCGGCAGCTGCCACTGATGTGACAGTTTGTCTTACGGCACTTGGCAGCGGACCACCAGTCTCCCAGTGAGGCTCCGCTGTTCAGGCTGCAGGCTCTGGCGTTCGCCCACAGGAAGTGACACCTGAGAACGTCCACTGAGGGATATTTGCACAAAGTGTCGCTGCAGGCGTTGATGTAGGGAACTGGATTTATGTAATCATTGCAGGAGGAGAAGGGAGATTCCTTCAGGGCGTTGCAGCTGTTTCAGACATGGAATTGGAGAACAAAAATGTCTTTGTTTTTTCCAGTTTGTGCACAGAATACAAAATCTTACCAAGTACGTTTGGTTTTGTTTCTAATGCAAATGTCAAGTAACTTTTCAGCAAGATTCATTTAAAATGAACAATTGATTTTGTTAAAAAAAGTTCTACTTCCATTGGCAGATAATTTCACTTGTTATATGGGAAAATGTTTTTTTTATAAGTGAAATAATCAGTCAGTGGAAATAATACTTTTTCATCAACATTTTATGAATCCTTTACTTAAAACAAGCTCCTGTATCTTGCTTAAAAATGACTTGTAAGTTAGTTTTGTCCAGAAACTAAACCAAAAATACTCCAATGGAAACTACAGGCTGAAATGAAAAGTGTAACACAACAAAATCTGATTTATGTTGGTATTATTCTGCTCACCGTTTGTTCATCAGGATGCAGTTGACTGTCCTGTCCACTGGGTCTTTATACTGAGTCCCACAGCTAGCAAATAGTAAAAGAGATAATCAGAAATGGGTTTTGTTTGCTGGGTTGTCACAAAACGCAGCGTCTCCATCAAGCTCCAGGGTCAGAGTTAGATGGTAAATCACCTGGAGGAGCTGAACTGAACGACCTTTGCATTTGAGATTCTGCTGGAGTTGACACACAGTCCGTCCACAGAGGATCCAACTGGGAATGTGTGAAAAGCTGAGTTACCCAAACCTGCCACTAGAGAGCAAAAACAAGCTTTTAGATCTGATTGAAAAGTTATTTGTAAGTTAGTTTTGTCTTATTTTAAGTGTACTAAGATATTTGTACTAGAATCTAGACCAACTATTTTTGCAGTGTATTTGGACCAATGTATTGAAGCTCATCTAGTAGTAATTTTAGTGAGTAAAAGTCTGCACTTAAAATCTCTTGTTTGCTTTGCCACAAAAATGCATTTAAGAACAATATAGATGTAAAATCTGTATTGTTAATAATTTTAATTGAAGAACCAGGTAGAGCAGAAAATGGATCATGTTGGTGAGCGACCAAACGTCTCACAGGAACTGAAAGACAAAGTTAATTAGGAGGCAATAAAGTTTATCTTTAGGTGTTTGTTGTATATATTAGAACTGAGGATATTTACAGTAAAATACTGTTGTAACTTATTTATAATAGCTTTGATTGTGACAAAAGAACTGAGAGACAAACATTTTACAGTTTTCACCACTGACAGGATGGAAATGTAAAAAAAGAGAAGGAATTTAATTAAAATCAACCAGATTAAGAATATTTTACCATAAGTGGATGTGATGAAGTGTGAGGAAGATGAAGCTCTTCGATGATCCTGCTGCTGCTTTGCAGATCGTCTGAGTTGCTTCTCTTTGTTCTCACTTTTTGTCCTTTTATGTTATGTCAATAATTCCCACAGCCAGAAGAAGAGATGAGTAAAGTCAAGAATTATGCTGTGTGACTGAACCGACTCTGTAGAGTGACACGTGTGTTTGGCGTGTTGCTAAACTAGAAAGCCAAGAAGGAACATGGTAATTGAACCGTTGGTGAGATCACAGGGTTACTCTGCGTTCTTGACAAGCTTTGAAGAAACATACTTATTACTCTGAGACGTTTGCATTGACAGAACCTGAGCTGGAAAACTCTGATAATGCCACAGAGTTACACAAGAAGATGTTTTTACATGATGACAGGCCTTTAGGACAGGAAACCAGCTTGCAATAATTAAAAAGCTTCTCTGCTTTTCTAATCGACATCTGCCTTAAAATCCTTTATTTCACTCAAACATGATAAATTCAGTTAACTTAAGTCTGTAACTACAATTTACAATCACTACAACCTGGCCTGGTTCTCTAGTTTCTTCTTACTTTTGCCTTCTTACTTTACACCTTAAGTTTGCTTGAATCTGTGATCCCCTGAGAAACTTGATGGGATTCACAGTGATCATTTATTCAAATGTTGAAACTTATTTTGAACATATTAGCAAATAAATCATGCAGAATAAAAAAACAAAAAGGAAATGTTAAAATGAAGCATGTAACTTTGTAACTTATAGCTAACAGATGAAAACACTTTCTCAATATGGCAGAATATTTGTCTACTGAAATGATTTTTGGGTTTTGAAGCATCTAAATGCATTGGACAGATCAATAACATATCAGTTCAGCTAATTGCTTTCTTTCTTTTTTTGAGGAACATGAAAGTGAAATCTGCAGCAGTGTCTGAAAGCCAAACCAGCCCGATCACAAGACCTAACATATGATATCGTATATATAGTCTCATCTGAGACACTGATGCAACCACTTTTAACAATCAATAGTTGCTATAGCATCAAAAAGAAAGATAATTGTTCCCTGTCGGCTTAACGTTGTTCTGACTGGATTTTTGTTTTTTTAAATTTTTTTTTATCCCTGCACTAATGGCTTGGAGAAAAGAAAAGGTTTTCTGTCTCAGGAAATGTAAGTATCTATTAAGATATTCTGACATCCTCAAATTTAACGTATCTATTTACTTGTTTTAGAAAATGTTCTACTTAGGTTCAATGCTGAATCACAGTATGATGCCATAAAGACACATGTATGAAACATATTTGTGCATCCCAAATATGTAATCCATGGATATTAACTGTTATCAGTGAAAAACCTTAGAGAGTTTGTGATTAACACAAGTACCCACAGAGCCATGCAATGACAACTTGTTCACTTACTGGCTTGAAAAGGAGAAAGTTCAGGCTTAAGGAATCACTTACTTGTCTTTATCACAAAACCTCTGAGCTCAGTTTGAATATAAATTGACCAATTAGTGGTTTCTCTGCAAATAAAGGGATTTTCTTTCCATTTGGTGAAAGAAATTGATTACATTTACCGTGATCAATGGATTATATCTTAAAGAAATTCAATTGTGCATGACCAAAAACCATTTCCTTTCAAAAAAATGTTGATGATACTTTGCTGTTTTACTAACTAAACTGTATTGAATCTTTAGCATTGTCCCTGGAAAAGGCTTTCAAATAATCAAGAGATATCTAAGTGAAATCAATGAGATGTTGATCATAACACTGATTGTTTTTTATGTTCTGTCTCATAGGGACAAGAGTTATGGCTTTCATCGCGCTCTCTTTACATCTCTGTGGTCAGTTTTCACTTTCATTTCATCAAGATCAGAAAATAAATGTTACCAACTGTTTGGTATCTTAATGTTTGATCGTGGACATGAGTGAAAAACAACAAAACAGCCACAGAAAACAGAAATATTTTTTAGACACAGTTTATATGTTCTCACTTTCTCTCTTTGTCCTCTCCATACCAGAAAACGGAGTTCAGAAGATCCGTAAGTAGAATATTTAGAGGTTATAAAATCAAAGTTAGTTGTAATAACAAAGGTTTGATATAAATGCCTATTGTGCTGTGTTTCTGACTGTCTGTAACTTTTATCTTCATTAGTTCCAATAGACGTAAATGTGACACAGAAGTTATATCAGGCTGAGAAGAACCACAACATCACATTGGATTTCACCTTCACCACCAAACCAGAGTGCTTGCAAAACTTCAGGCTTGTTCTTTGTAACCGAATAGAGGATCACAAAGTTTTATACCACTATGTTGAAGTTGATGGTAAGAAAGACTCAGAGACTCAGGATGAACAGTTTTCAGGACGAGTCCAGAGTGACAAAGACGTCCTCAGAGAAGGACGAATCAGACTCCATATGTCCAGACTCAAGATGGAAGACTCTGGATTTTATATCTGTCAATTGGAGATTGGCCTTTGCCTGGGCTTTGACACATTTAACCTCAATGTGACTGGTAAGTGAGCTTTGATAAGCCAGTAAATTTATACTTTGAAGTGAGAACAGTTTTCTGTTTGAATTTTGCAAAAGTTTTATTTCCTCCTGTCCTTCACTACAGAACCTCATCCATCTGAACTCCCACCAACTATCAGCCCTCCACCAGAGAGTCGGGGAAAGACAGGATTATATTTTGTGGCAGCAGCAGTAATAGTAGTGGCTATTCTGATTACTGTTTGCTGTACTAGAAGGACAGATAACTCTGAAAGCCAACCTCTACAATCAAGAAGACAAACCGCGTCTTGACCTGTTACTTGGTATTTGTGAATTCTAATATATTTTGTGGGCGTGATATGTATTAATTTGGCAACTAGGATCAATTTATATTCATTTTCATTGTAGATCAAAGTAACATAGCTGATGTTAAAAAGTAAAATAGCAATGACTATTTTTTTCTGGGTCTTTCAATAAACTTTTAAAGCACTTTATAATATTAAAATATCACACAGTAGCTATTCTGGATTAAAAACAGATTTGTTTGTTTTTTCCATATAAATTCCAGGACTGAAGAAGAAAACTGATTATTTCATTGAGACTAAAAGAGAAAAGTTTCTCATGCTTGTTTAGAGAGTCAGTGGTTTTAAGCAACTTCCTGGTTTGTGGTTAAATCAGCTGAACTGAAGGAGAGAATAACAATAAAGTCATTTAGAAGAATGAAAGTAAAACAGCCAAAAACCTATCAGGACTTTTTTTTACATTAGATTTTTAACAATGAGAGAAATGTATATTTTAAGTGAAGAAACGATTCACTGAAATGTTTTCAATGATTAAAAAAGTTCAAGGCTGTTTCTGTTTGGAAGTTTTTGCTCCTTTGTGTCTTTTCAATAAAATAAATGTCAAAAATGCAGAATATAAATAATCTCTACAATAAGAAGCTTTTATAATATAATGGTATGTGAAGGTTTTGTTAAAAGTTAATACTGGCAAATAATCTTTTACATCCAATCAGCACTAATACTGATTCAGCTGAGGTTGGTGTCACAAGATTCACTGTAAAAAAACAAGAACAAACTGGAAAATCCACTAGATTTATTTCTATTTTCTGTTCCAACAGAATTTAATGAAGACGTATCAGATTTTCACTGTGAACGACAGAACAGGAACAACTGTTTTAACTGAAAACGAAATAATGTGCAGACATTTTGAGAGTTAATACTCCAATGTTGAAAGGTCATTCAGTGTCAGATTTACAGTTTAGTGTATTTTCTTTACAGTTTCATATAAAGTCCTCTAACAACTGGCCAATCAGGTTTTCAGTCAGGGAAACAAACTAAAAGTTAAGATTTATTATCAAGAGTTAAATGAGGCTTTCAGAAGAGGAAGGATTTTTCATGCTTTAACTAAAGTCGCTGTCAGATGATGAGGATTAGCAAATGTTGTGACTGAGGGCATTTAAAGAGTTAATGAAGTGATTGACTGACACATGAAGGAGTGATAGAAAGAAAAAAAGCTAAAAAAGACAGAGAAACAGTGACACCCAGTGGTCAAAGTTAAAACGACATGACGCGTGTTCTGTTTTCCATCGTTCATTTTGCTCATTATTCTGCTGTATCAGACCGATCAGATCTCCTAATTAATTACTGAATGTTCACTAAAGCTTCATGCATCAATCCAAGTCAGATTCAACTGTAACAACAAACATTGCAGTTTATTCTGTAATTTTGCAACAGATTTAAACCAGTTGATCATGAAATTCAATTTTTTAAGAAAACCATCAGATTGCTTCATATCTGTCCTTTAATTCTCTCCGTTATGCTAATAAAGCACAAGGTATAAGTGGAGAGGAATAACTCAGGCCCACATCCAGGTGCAGGATCTACCATTTTAACATCATGCAGTATGTAAGTTGTTATTAGTATAACATTTTTATACAAACTGAATTTATTGTTAGCAGACTTTAACATATTTTAATCAAGAGAAAAGATAAGAAAGCAAATCACACCAATAACCTCCAAAAGTAAAGTTCTTTAATTATTTACAAAATCCATCATATAATTATTTCCCAAAACAAGCAATGCTTTGGCTTTAAATGTTTTAGTACATTAAAGATCAAGTTTCCTATTAATAACCTGGTTTAGGAGAACAATAAAACCCAGAGAAAGAACCATGTTAGACATTATAAACAAAAAAGTTCTGAACTGAGATTTGATCCATTTATCAACCCCAAAACAAATTCAGTCTTCAAACTGCACTTCACTGAACGACATATTTGTTTCCTACAAACATGATTGTATTCTCAGTGCAACCAGATTATTCCTAACAAAAAAAAATCAAGGTTTTTTGTTAGGAATTGATAGTTGTGTCTGTTGAAATGTTTGTCAGTGTTAGTCTGACTTATTAAAGTCATTATAAAAATAATCACACAATAGAATACAAAACAACAAAATATGGTACAAACTGTAGACATTAAACCATTTTTATAATAACAAAAGTCACTAAAATCTTCAGGATCAGCTTGGAATGACTTACAAAAAGGTTTTAACTGCTGAATATCCATTTTTAACATAAGCGACTAAAAGTAACTCATGTCTTCTCTGAAGATGTCGAACATCTTTAAACCTGCACATATAATCCACTTCCTGCTTTAAAAGACAAAACCTTGTAAATATAAAGTCATGAGCCTCTCAGGCTGAAACACTTTCTCTGTTTTGTCTGATTCATCTCAAACCACCAACAGTGTGACCAGTAATTCATCGACTCTGTAGCAAAACCCAGTTAACTTCATCATTTCGATCCTCTTCCATCTCTCTGGTTTCATGGATTCTCTCTGAAACCAGCAGAGGGCAGAAATGCAACATGAACGCAGCCGGCTGTGGCCCGGTTCTGTCGTCTCTTCACTTCAGACATCCTGGGCTGTGATGTTTGATGAGCGAAGCCAGGAAAGCTGAAGCTGAAGTGAAGAGTCCCAGTCCGACGCAAAGACCGGTTCTACCTCGGGTCGCTGGTTCTGGTTGTTCTGATCTCACTTCAGGCTCAAGTTGGGCTGGAAAAACAAAAATATACTATGAAAATAAAGTCAATCAATCAATTTGTATAGCATATTTATCAACAAGGCAGTTCAAAGAGAGCTTACATCATAAAAACAAGAATTACATTTTGATGAGCGCGATCATCCAAACCGTCGATGCACATCAAATACGTTTGTCCGTGTTTCATTATGGTTCAAAAGCAAATCTAAACAGTTTTTTTTGCTGTTTCACATGTAACATTATTATGGTTTATTCTTGTATTGCTTCAACTTTATCCTAATAGCTTTTATTACTTTTATTTTCATAATACTCCAACACACCTATGCAGAAGTGAGCAGAGTACCCAAAGATTTTACTCAAGCAAGAGTAAAAAGGTAAAGCAAAAAGTCTATTCAGGTACTGAGGAACTGATCAACTTATCAATTATTTCATGTTTAAAAATTACATAACCAGACAAACCAAAATATAAAGTTAGGTGGAGATTATGGTATTGTAAGGTCCAAAATAACAATAATTCATATAAAAGTAAAGAAATATTTTCCAAATCAGTTTCATTCAATATAAAACTGATGAAATTTTAACAGAAACTGCAGGTGTGTGTTTGTGTTTGGTGACTTTTTTTATTAAAACATGTTTGTTTTTCATTCAGTGGGTAGAAAAATCCAGAGATTTTGATCCAGTAAGAGAAGAAATACTTTATAACAAAATTACCCAAGTAAAAGTAAAAAGTACAGCATAGTAAAAATACTCTTAGAAGTACATATAGTTTTAAAATGTTACTCAAATAAATGTAACTAGTTACTATCTAACTCTGTACCTATAAAAATGCTACATTTAGAAGAGTATTTCTGAAAAATAAAGGACATTGATTCCTAAAGGAATATTTAAAAAACAAAAGTTATGTTCCCTTCAGTCCCCATTGCTCACATAATGAAGGAAAAACTAATTTCTGTGAATTTTTTTCTTATTTTGAAGACAAAGATTTGGACAATCTTTGTTTATCAATGAGAAAAAATATTTCAGACGATTAGAAACGTACACGTGACGTTGAGCGTGAACTCTTGGACCTTCCTGCCACGCCCAGTCGCCATTCTGCAGAGATACCTGGCCGAGTCTTCGGCCCCGACTCTGGCCAGGTGAAGTCTGACCCGGCCCGCCGCCAGCGCTTCCTCATCGCACCGAACTCGACCAGCGAACTGCTGGTGTTGAGCTTCGACGACGCTGCTGTCCAGATGATAAAACACCTTCAGCTCAGGTAACTGAATGCAGTGGATCTTAAGAGAGGAGACTCTCAGGCCAGGCCTGACAGCAAAGCGCCACTCGATGGTGACATTACCACGTTCCTCCGCCTGGTAAAACAGACCCTCGCTGTGACGCAACACCGAGTCTGAAATCAGGGAAGGAAGCAAAGGCTTAATATACAAAACAATTACAATAAATCTACTCTGACATTAATTTTATAACATTTATGGAAGCTTTTCTTTGTGTACACAATGCAAAATACAACAAATGTCTCTAATTGATCTAGAAATGGCCTAATAAAAAATGGGACAGTTTGAACACATAAGTTTTTTTTTTTTTACAACAAACTAATAATCTGAGCTACTGCTGAACCAGACGTGTTGGGACTCAACAGTCAGCATTTTTACCTATATTGTAGTCATCCTTGTTTCACAATAAGAAAGTTGTTTATAAACTGTCAGCACAAACTTAAGTTTTTAATGTAATTTAATAACCTCTGCCTTCACTGCAGCTCTTCAATTATTTCCAAATAAAACAGGTTTTGTTGGTGCATCCTGAAGTTTTGTAGGATTTGTTTCTGCTAGCTTTCATTTCAACATGTTGACTCACCACAGATGGTTGAGGTCATGGCAGAGAGCAGCAGGATCCTGCAGATCATCTTCTTCCTTTGGAAAGCAGAAGATCATTAATGCAAATGAAGGTAAAGTCAAGTGCAAAAAGCTATTAGGAGCTAAAGAGATTTAAATCCCTGATTATCTGCTACACTTGCTGGCATTCAGCCATCTGACTGCTACACAGTAAAACCTGAAAAACCTGCTGCACTGATTGTTTATTTAAAGCTCTATGAAGTTGTTTTACTAGTCAAATTATTTAAATGTCATGCCACTGTGTCTGTTCTTCAGTCGTCTTTCTAGCCCAGAGTATATTTATAAATTAGATCTTTAATCTCAACAATAAGAGTTTAATCTGGTAAAATAAAGATTACATAAAATTAAATTAAACAGTCCCTGTTTTCTGCAATTTCCTCTGTCTCAGTTCTGTTATATTATAAATACTCACAAAAAAATATCCAGTATAAACAGACTGCTGGCTCTCCTGAATCAATATCTCCCAGAATGCTTCACTCTGCTTCTGAAGTTCAACGATTGAAACTCTCAGTTTTACAGCTTGTGCTCCAGATAATCTCAGCCGTCTGATGCAGCTGCAAATAATGCTTATTCACAGATACGTTTCTTTTCACGGCTTCAAACGGGGAATTTAAGTGCTACGTCAAAGAACCACTCCCTCTGTCATTTCTGTTTACGCTACAGTGGTAGTAAACACAGCTGGTCTCCTAGGCAACAGAAAATAATAATAGCAAATCATTACATTTGTCTAAAAATGATTAGAAAATCACTCACTAAGAACAGTCTAAAGAAATGAGACCTAAATACTGAAATTCTACAGGATCAATAACGTAAATATATGAAATTATTAAGTCAGTAAGCGTTAACCAAAGGACTTTTGAGACAGTGTTTCCATAGGAACAGTGAGTAAAGTAAATAAACTGAGACCTGTGACATGTCACCAGGAAATACACATGCAAGGTTCAACCCAATTACAGGAAGAAATAGTTAAGACATGAAAGGTAATTACAGCAGAGCAACAACTTTCACTTTTAGAAAAGGTCAGTTCTGATAACAAAGGAGTCATCGCAAATATGAGTGAACAAATGCAGGTTTTATCTTCATGCATTAAGACTAATTCTTGAACAGAGCTGCAGGTTTCAAACACAATTGAGCATTTCCTAATTTATCAGAAAAAAAAAAACACAGACTAGCTCGCTGTAACAGGAACAGTGATTTTATGGAGTTTCTCCTTGATAATCGATCCAGATGCGTCGGGTGCAAAGCAAAAACAAGAAATATGTGGAAAAATAGTGGCAATTCTGTGAGCTATTTAAAATACTTTGAGGGAAATTGAGCGGCTGCAGCCAGAAAAGAGAAGAATCACAAGAGTCATGATCCAAATCAACACAGAAATGGTTAGTTTCACACAAAATTAGCCTCAATCCCATATGAAATATACAAACTAAACTAATAAGAAGAGGAAATAAGACGTAGGGGTGCATCTAAGTCTGAAATACTTTAAACAAATCAAAAACCACCAACTAAAAAGTGGATTCCTCTCAACAAACAATACACAAATATTGGGAATTTTGAAAGTGCATCATATCTGGAATCATGATGATTTTTGTCAACAGTAGGTGTGATGTCACTCTCAATCAGCTTCCTGTTTCCTCCAGGCTGCAGCGGTTGGTCACAGCGTTGCAGTAAACATGTCAAAGCCTGACAGATTTGAAGACGAGTCATTCTCTATTGTTGTATTCGTTTAAAGGCTTAATCATCCTCATCTAAACTTCATAACAACTTTGTCCCTCCTCTCCGTCAGAGATCAGTGTTTTGGTTGGGTCTCCTTGACAACAGCCCTAAACATTGGAGGGGAAATTAGCAGGTGTAGCAGATTTATGGGGCAAATAAGCAGGAATGTGAAGAGCTGATGCCCTTCACTGGAAATATAAAGGAAAATAATCACTGATGTACCTAAACGCAATTCAGCAATAGAAAAGTTCTTATAAAATGCTAAACTTTTTGGTTGTTTTAATAATTATTTATATTACTTAATAGCTCAATTTAACTTCTTTTATCTTTGCACTTTTTGATAATCTACCTTCTCTGGTCTAGATCATGTCTGCTCTTTCTCTCTAATTTACCATGTTGATTAAATTATTTTATCATTATCATAACAATAACAGTTCCCTGGATCTGCATATTATTTTCATATTAATAAAGATCTAGAAAATAAGAAGTTCTTCAAAGCAAAACAAACTAAAAATCAACAAACATATACAAATGAAGAGTAGGTTTGCCTGCTAAGAGCTGAATTCAAGTGCAAAATGAACTTAAAAAAGTAAAACATGGAAAATTTAGGAATAAATTCAGTAGAAGGCAGAAAAGCTGTTTTGTACACAGTAAAGTGTTAAAAATATGACATAAATCTAATAATATATTTTTAAATAGTTTTCCTACTTGCACAGTGGGAACTTCCCTAGTCCAACCTGTTTACCAGCTGCGAAACAAAAACAAATGAAAAAAACTGATATTCCTTACAACAATGTAAGGAATATCATTGTACATTATAAGACTGGATTGTATAAAGAAAAGACAAAACAAGATATATACATTTCCTGATGAAAATGCAAGTCTAAGGAAAGCGCAAAAGAAATGTTTGTTTTTTTTGTGACAAAAACGTATGTACAAGGAAAAAAAAACAACATATGTAAGGAAAAGAAAAAAAAAACAAATACAGATTTATGATTTTATTTTTTAATTATTTCTCCATAGCATCTCTTCTGCAGTGAGCATTTCACTGGCAGGGCAGAATTATTCCTAAAAGAAAGATGAGTTTATAGTTTTATAGTTGATGCATTGGAAGGGAGCAAACATCAGACTGCTGGCGCCTGTCATGGCTTGATCTCTGACGTTTACCTTAGCACGAATCGTTCATCTATATGGACATTTATACCAAACCCCTGTCAGGATCAGGATCCATGTTTCATTAAGGTAGGAATCAATCTTAAATCCACCGCATTTGCTCTGGTCGCTCAGTGGTTGCAGGTGTTCACAGGTGCACTGAATGTTCACCTGCATTTTTCTCTCTAACATTTATACCCTGCAAACATTCGGCGCGCTAAGCTAAATATGCTAATCCCGAGCAATGTGGCGAAGGTGACGTCTATCATGCAGGTTGGTCTCAACTCACAATAATAGTTATAAACCATCTCAGAAGAAAAACCTACTTACCAAGCGCGGTGAACAACTCAGACATGTGGAAAGCAAATTGTTCTGAAATGACTTGGCTTGGCTGTGATTCTGGGGATGGAGTCAGTGAATTAAGTCCTTACAGCCGCTGGAGGAGTTAAGAACTTCGAGTTACTGACTCCATTTTAACATTTGACACGAAAACACTTTGTTTTAACTACTAATATTATACACCCCAGAGTTACATAAATAGAATGTAAAATCAACTCTGCTTTTGGACAAAGTCTACTGACACCAAAACATTTAAGACTTTTGAATTTGTTGTGTATGAAGATTGTTCTTTGAACTTTTACAAAGTAAACTTGCCAGCTCCTTAAAATCTTAAATTTAAATGCTAAACAATTTAAAATCTTTCAATTTATGTATGCTGAAACCATTAAATCAAATTTAACATCATTGATATTTAGTCCATTTATGCTTTGGGTCGGTTCTAAATGTGATCAGCATCACATCGTGTTTCCAGATCCACTAACTGATGACTTCGTTTGGATTTAACAGAAGTGCAAATAATTTAAATTTATTTTAATTGTGGTTTTCTTATTTGTTGCTTTTAAGGCTCTAAAGTTGTGGGTTTAAATATTGTCAGCAGTCTTCCAGTAACATAATTACCCAGTAATATTTTACATTTCCTTTCAACTTAACATCTTTTAATCTTAATTTTTTAAACCTCAGTGTCCCGACCACCAGGGGAAACCCTTATATGTAAGGATTTTATTTTTTTGTGATTGTTCCTAGTCAACTGAGTCTGTGTTGGTTTGCCCTTAACTGTTTCCAGCTGTCCCTCGTTATCCTGATCACTCCTGTGTGTATTCAATCCCACCTGTGTCTGTGTGTCAGACGTCAGCCTGTGTTTCCCCAGTTCCTGTGTTGTGTCTTACCAGTTGCTACCAGTTTCTGAGCTCTTCGCCTTCCTGCTCACCTGAGCTGCCTGGACTTCTGTATTTTTCTGAGATTCATCAATAAACCAACATTTCACTACAACCTGGGTCCACCTCATCTAATCCTCACCACCCCAACAAACCACCAATTTATCATATACTGTATCATATTTATCAGTCTCAAGGGAGATTGACAATTAAAATTGCTTAATGATCACAACAAAAACATCTCAGTAATTGTTGTGTTTTTGTATGTGTTTCTCTTTTGTCTGGAGAAGTCACAATACGATTTTAGTTCCCAAATTTTAGTAAATAAATGTTAAATGTTCAACGTTTTTTTTAGTAACTGACTGAACAACCAAGCACTAGGGTCTGTGTTAAGGCCAACACAGATCAACGCTCTCCCACACAGCTCAAGATGGCAAAATAATGATCATAATTTCATTTAGTTGTACACGTTCGTTCATGGCTGTTTCCACATGGCGCAACACGAAGCTCGACATCAACAGCAAACGGTAACAAAGACACGGGGACAAATCACCCCGGAAAAGATGGACAAATGGACAAACTAAAACCACCTGGATGTCAGAAAAATGTTTATCTCTGGTTATTTCCAAGCCCAAATAAGCAACTTTAAGTTCAAAAGCAAAAAACAACAGCCTGCGACTCATTAAATTTTCAAGCCACTTTATAAAAAAATAAGTCTGCTGTTTCTTATCGTTAGCTGGATTAGGCAATTATGCTATTAGGCTAATTTTACAATAAGCAGATTTTACAACAACGCATCCAAATAGCAAACGACACCACCGACGTTTCATAATTATTCCAGGTTTACAATTATTTACGTCAGTAGCAGATATTAGAATAGCTAGCCTGAGGCTACTGCCGAGTGCGGAGTAGTTTATATTTTGGCCATAATACAGCGCTGTATTTTAACAAGCTCCCATAACATCTTTAGTAAAAATAAATGCTTACCTCAACAAAAATGGCTTCCTACAGTCACATTTTAACGTGATAGGTGTCAAGTTTGTACCACGTTTTAGCGTGATACCACTTTGAGATGGTATCACGTTTTAGCGTGATACCACTTTGAGATACGTATCACGTTTGTACCACATTTTAACGTGATACCACTTTGAGATACGTATCATGTTTGTATCACGTTCTAACGTGATACCGCGTTGATACGTGTCACGTTAAAACGTGATGCGATACGTGTCACGTTAAAACGTGATGCGATACGTGTCATGTTACAAGATAACTACATTATAACGTGATGGCGCTCGGAAAAAATTTTTCTGCGTGATAGCGATGCGCTTCCGTAGCAAACTCTTCACACTGTGAAAAAACAATCTCTACTCCCAAATTCTTTCTGGATGGCTTCTTACCCGACCTGCCATACAGTCGGTTCACTCTGCAGAGAAGTAGGTCATATAGGCAGCTTAAATCCACAAGGCCATTGTTTTATTCAATACCCAAATTACATGACTCAACATAACAGTAAAAATATAAACCAACAAATAAGTCAAGTCTTGTCTTCCAACTCAGCTCTGTCAAAACCACAACAGAGTTGTGACAACAGAATTTATGCAAAACTCTCGTTAATCTGTCTGCGACTGTCCTTCCCTCAAACTTTAACCCAACTTCACACCGAACTACCTTCCACCCTAGAAAGGTCGTCTTGTTTTATCATGTTACAAAAATGTAAAAATGAGTCCATTCAAAAACACAGAACTCTCCTTTAAATTGAACAATTTCAAACAGTAAAAAAATACAAATTTAACATACTTACAACATAAAATTAACATAAAGAAAACATTAAATCTAATTTTCATTTGTCCAGGACGTCGTCGTCCTCCAAGGTCTGAGTGGCCTCATCTTTTTAACACAATTATACAAAACATAAAATGAACATAAACAAATATATTTAGGGTTTTTTTTCATATTGTTTTAAAACTTAATCTTATCATAATTGATTTGTAAAATCAATTAAAACAATACACCATCTGAAAGAAAAAAAATACTTGATACAAACTGCAAGTGCCATATGATATACCATTAAATCAACTGTGAATTTTCATACAAGATATAAATAAAACCTTTAACCAACATTATATACCATTCGAATACCTACCATCAGCAATACACTGAAACATCTCCAATTCCTGATGAGCTGCTGACATCTGAGCTTTGCTCAAAATCATAACAACATTTTTTCCCAAGGCTTTAAACCTTCAGTCCCTTTTAGACAGAGCGTTTAGTGCCATGTTAAAGCATCACAGGACTTCCTGTATGCATCATCCGTCATTGCTGCTGCATCAGTGGAAAGGTACTGCAAATAAAAAGCAAATTTCAATATTTAAGATATTTCACCCTTTAAATGGGAGAAATGGGAGAGGCTTTCCTCCCATTTCGCCATGTAGATGTTGGCATAATATTGAATACCAATATTGTACCGGTAAGCACCATCAATAGAAAATCATATAAAACAACAGATTGTGTTCCGACACTCTAAACGCTTTATGTCAAACATACTTGTAAACAAACTTAATAAAATAAAACGGGCAAAACATCTAGATATCTAAAGATTTGACACTCACCACAAAGCTTGACATAAAAAATAAATACACCTGTTATAAATAAAGTCGCATAACAAATTGCCCTTCATATGACGTGTGAAAGATACTAAATATGTAAAAAATGTGGTCATGCATTAATATCACAAGCTTCAGACACAAAAAAATTGGTAAAAGCAGGTCTACACAGAACAAAAGAACTGAACACATTTAGTTTGGGAATAAACTCGACCATCATCCTCTACTACCCAAAGACAAACATCCCAACCTCCTCTAAACGTGATAGGAGTTTGTGTGAGTCGGTGGGTTTGAAGTATAGTTTGCTGTCCAGTTTGCCTGTTTTGTGGAATCTTTCTCCTTTGAATGTGATGGTGTCCAGGAAGACCACCTGTTGTGGATCTATGGTGGGCTTGACCTTAATGGAGGGGTGGCGGTTGTTGAGTGTGTGGATGAACTGGTCCAGTTCTTCCCGGCTGTGGCTCCAGATTCCCCAGATATCATCCAGGTTCCTGTAGTGGGCCTCTGGTCGTCTGGGACACTGGTGGAAGGCTTCCCTCTCCCATTCTGCCATGTAAATATTGGCATAGGCTGGTGAAAAACGGTTTCCCATGGCTGTGCCTTTGGTTTGCAGGAACCATTTGTCGTCGAACATGAAGTCATATCTTTCAAGGTTGATTTTCTAGAGTTCCAGAATGATGTCGGGTCAGGTTGGGTCCGGGTTCTCCTGGAAGCATTCCCGGACCGCTTCCCGTCCTCTGTCTGTTTTAATGTTGGTGTACAAGCTTTCGACATCCATGGTGAAGAGGAGGCAGTTCTCTGTTATGGTGTGGGTGGCAATTTTCTGTAAAAAGTCCCCGGTGTCCTTGATGTAGCTGGGGTTTTGTTGGCCAGGGGAGTCAAATAGTGGTCAAGCAAGAAAGCCGAGCCGTAGGACTCGCTGCTACAATTAGAGACGATGGGTCTGCTCTTTGGGATTTGAAAGGGTTTGGTCCACTCAGAGTGTTCCTTGTGGACTTGGGAAGTAGGTAGAAATACCTAAGCCTGGGCGGATTGGTGCTCTTAAGAAAGAGGAGCTGCTCCTGGTTGAAGCATTTCTTCTCTTGGAGTTGTTTAAGCAGGTAGATAATCATGGTTTGTGTTCCTGGGTAAAGCAAAAGTGATAAAAGTCATAGAAAGTTAGAAAAAAAAACTACATATTTACTCACACACAAGTAAAAACCTAATCATAATCTCACGTTTCAACATAAAAAATAGCATTCCTATTCTTTTTTCCACCCATTAATTTATGTGTTGTGGGATTCATGGCAGAGTTCACATCAGCCCGGATTAGCTCATGGGGAGGTAGACGACGAAGAAGGAAGCTTCTTTCTATGACGATAGCATGAAACCAACCAGCAGGCGAGTGTGGCTCAGTCACTACAAGCTCATGACTATGTAGTCCAGAAAATTTAAACATACACGTCACACTAATCACTTTTTAGCAGCAAATCTAACAAACTTCTAAAACAGATTGAAAATTGGCCTCACCTGCCACATTTCTTGCATGGAAACACTTCATTGGGGTCCTGCGGCGGTTTTGGTGGTGGTTTGGGTTTCTTCAGCCCGAGGCCTGTGAGGCACCGATGACAGATGAGCCTCCTTTACTCATTGCTTCTGGCTCTTTGATGACCAGAACTGTCTCTGTCTGAAGCAACAACGTGGGTTTTGACTATGCAAATGACGATTTCCTCTTTTTGAACGTAACGGGGTGTTCAGTGAACGAAGAGGATTGCACAGTACTTACGTCTCCGGTAGCTAATTTCCGGGAGTGACGTCACGTTTTTATTCCCTGCTTGTTTGTGTCTCTCGCGGGCTTAAAGGTGAAGTACAAGAGAAGGGCTGAGAGCGGGAACGAAAGTTAACAGGATTTAGACGGAGCGCGCTTTATTTTAGGCTACACTGTTTTATTTGACCTGGTTTAAAAACACCATTAGTACTGGAGCGGCACAGCTACCTCGGGGTCAGAACTTAATCGTCTGGTGGACCACTGGGTCGACAGGCGTTTCGGCCGTTTATCACCAGACCGTTGAGATCTGGATCTCATTTTCAAGAGGGACCTTGAAAATATTCTGCTATTGGATTAGGATAATCTAATCCAGGATTGAATGTCACCCAATCTGTTTGGATTGTTTTACATCATACCACATCTCTAAAATAAATACCCCAAAATGAGTTTCAGCTTAAATTTTAGACCACAACAGACAAAATAACGCACTAAAAAATAAAAGTCTGAATCTACGTAGTGCAGTCGTGACAAAACAAGCAAACAGCAACTGGAAAGAAGGAGAAAACCTAATCGACATCTCTGAACTTATAGCACCATCAATTAGAAATGGTGCTATATAACAAAGATGTTCTTCACTTATCGTTAAACCTTGTGGCTTTTCACAAATATGCACAGAAGTTCTTGTCATCACCTTTGCAATGGCTGAAGTAGCAATAAAACTTTCTCAAATCCAAAAATCTTAGACATCATAGTCAGTGTATTCTCATAAAACTCACCCTAGCCTGCATGTTTAGTGCACCTAAAACATGCAGGCCCCCTGCCCTGCATGTTTTAGGTGTTTCTCTAGGTTTGGATCTGTGGGTGATTAACAGACTTATGCAGATGAGGCCATGCAATCATCTGAATCAGCTGTTCTGGATTAGAGGCCCATCTAAAACATGCAGAGCAGGAAGGCCTGGAAAAGAGAAGCACTGACATTAGTAAACTTTAACTGTACAAATATTTAAATACTATTCAGTAAGTAGCAAGGAAAAATAATAATTTAATCAAGCTAATATGATATATTTATATTTTCAAACATTTTCTTTGGTTCTCTTAAAAATACAACTAAAACCTATATAATCTTACATTACTTTGTAAAGAAAATCAATGTGTATATTTTTAAACTTTATCGGCAAGAAGAAAGATTATTATATCTAATATATTTTGCACAGTGTAATTGTTTTCAGTTATTTTTCATGTGTAGAAAATCACTGCCATACTGGATGCCTAACAGAATGAAGTTTGATCAAAGAAGAAATAAAGAAAATGATTTTCTGAAGGTGTTAGGAAAACCAAAAGAATCTTAAAGGTGGTAAAATGTTAAGTGTTTAAATTAGTAAAGAAATCAGAAAAACAAAGAGGTCATGTATTGTATTTATTTTTTTTAATCACAATTTTCAACAGTTACATTTTATATCCACATTTAACACTATAAAGTCATGTAATTTACATTTCACAGCTTCTTTTCAACATTTGACACTTTTTTTTATTATATTTTGCTGGATTTTATTATTTCTGCTGATGGTGATGTGACCTACAAGTGTGGATTCTTTCAGATAATTTTGAAATTGCTTAAAGAAAAAAACCCTGAGATGATTTTCTTATGCTTCTTTTTATTGCAATGGACAGTTTTTAACTTCTGGGTTTTGATAACAATATAAACAAAAGTAGAAGGTGAAGTATATATATATATATATATATATATATATATATATATATATATATATCTTAAGAGATGCCAACATCAACTTTGTCCCTTAGTTTGTCTTTTTTTAGGCTGGAACAAACATGATACTGATGATTATAATTGATGTAAAATAACCTGAATTATCTTGTCCATATTTACGGTTTTAATAGTTAATAATGTATTTAAGCCAACATTCATCAAGGTAATTCAAATATAACATTGTTTGTTTTGACACTACTGATTTTAACTTGCATTACATTTCTTTCACATAAATGCCTGCAGGTATTTAATTTTTATTTCACTTGTCTGCTGCAGGCAATGTTTGTGTGATATTTAAACTTGACTGTTACAGGTTTATTATGAATAATAGATCTGGAAAATGACTGTTTCCAGGGCAGCAATGTTGCTTTTCTAATACTTCTCTTTGAAAAAAAAAGTAAGATGAAATAAAGACGCAAAGACCAAAGCAGATTTTAAGCTCGTCTGTTCTTGAAAACGGCAGGAAGGTGTTTTTAGTATTTTTCCAACTGTTCAAGACAAATAATCATAAAACTAATTTCGCCCAAAATATATCTGTAGTCATCACTAATTTATGAAACATTTGTTATTCATGTTTTAACACACAAAAAATGCTAATTTCTGTTTTATTCTAAACTTTAATCAGCAGAAACACAAAATAAAGTCTGCATCTTGTTTGAACTTATGTCAGAAAAACGGCAAACTTACGCAAACTCCCTCCATGAGACATAGCATCAAAGTTGCCTAAAATGTAATTAATATAAATTATTTTAGACAAGCAAAAATGTACGCTCACTGGCCACTTTATTAGGTACACCAAGTGAACTGATTATTACCACAAATAGTAAATCAGACAGACAGCCACGTCTCAGGTTTATAGAAAATGATTCAGAAAACGATGATGCTGTTCTGGTGATATAGATCAAATCTCTAAGCCATGAAGAATTAGTACTTTTCTAAAGTTAGATACAAATGACGTTACTGTGGTGTGTCTAACAAAGTGGCCATTGAGTGTAATTGTACAACTTAAAATAAATTATTTTTACCACAAGGATGCTAAAAAAATTCTGATGAGCTACTTGTGATTTACATTCTGGTTGAACTTTTAAAGGGACAGTATCATGTAAAAATCAACGCTTTTGTGCTTTACTTCATGTTATATTATTCCCTCTTCAGATTCTTTCAAGCATGTTTGAGAAATCCTTTAGTCTCCATGGCAACCATTCAGCTGTGCAAAACGCCTGAAGGGGCCGAAAGCATATTGCCTCTTTTCTCCACTCAGCAGCTCCCCCACTAAGCCCCTGCAGACTAGCCAGCAGAAATTAGCAAACACCTGGTGGAACTGCACATGTGCTGAGCTCATAAGTTTCAGTGAAATGCTGGTAAAAACGATGTTAAAGGGTTAATGGAGGAATAAAATATGTGATACTGCCCCTTTAAGGAGAAAGAAAACAAGATGTGAAGTGATTTATTGCTTTAAACAAACATTCATGTCTGTTTGTCTGATAGTGAAGAAGTTCATCCAAACAGCAGTGATTCCTCTGGAAGTTTTTTTGCCCCAGCATGTCTAGCTTTTCTCTTTTTCTGTGGACATCCTCCCATCATGCCACGCTTCCCGGGTGTTCTTCAGGGCTTTGGTCCGTTTGGGATCCACCACCACGTAGTCCACCCGCCTGCGGTCGCCGCCGCGCGCTCGTTCATCACCTGCTGCAGCGTGATCACTGCCGCTGGGCCCACCGTCTGCTGTGGAGCGTTTCTGCAGACAGAGAAGATTCATGACTTGGAGTTTTAATTTATATTCTGCAACAAGTTTGATTTATATCTATAGTGAGTTAAGCTTAATGCACTGGTGTCCAAACTCTTTGCAACATGAGCCACAACTGTGAAGTTAAAAATAAAGTTGTATCTCTTGTTGTGAAAAATACAAAAATAATTGCAGTGTAAAACCAAACTAAATACATAATATATTAATGTAATGACTTTTCAAAGTTTTCTATTGTAAGATTATTTTGAATTTGTCTACATCTTTTTTTAATCACTGAAATCTGTGTGATTCTTGAGCTGTGAACAAGGGCCGCACAGAATCATACCAAGGGCTGCAAATGGCCCCCGGGCCACACTTTTGACACCCTCATTGAACTTTATAGACACAGTTGGTTCTTTGATGCCCTCTAGTGGACAAACTCCAAGCAGGTGAAATAAATCACTTAGATTTGAGTTATCCAGTTACTTTTTTAAAGTAATAAGTACACAAAATGTTATTTTTAGCTAATTGTTCTTATTTTGGTGAAATAATATAGATTTTTTTTACCTGTCTTGTTGGTGTCGCTCGTCCTGTGTGGAGGTCCAGGTCCAGATACTCCACCTGTTTCTCAGCTTGTTGTACCAATGGGCTGCTGACTCCACCCTCAGAGCCGCGGTGCAGCATCATCCTCAGCGACTGCAAACCAAAACATTCAGATTTTAACAAAATACCACTCATAAAAGTAAGCATTTGGTGATGATAAAATGTGTTTCACCTGCTCCCCAGCACTTTGACTGAGGCTGGAAGTCACCATGGTTACGTAGCTGTCGTCGGGGTCTTCTGAATCAGAGGATGGGGATGAGCTTTGGGCCGAGCTCGGCCTGAATGACCCACGAATGGACGGACTGAGACACAAAAAACACAATTAATTTCTAAAACAATTTATAATTTATAATTTTCTAAGGACTCTTTCAAAAACAGTTTTTACTTTTTTGACACTTCATTGCTTTTATTTTTTTTACCGCCAAACTTACTTTACTTCTCTGAAGATGTCAATATTTAATCACGTTCATTCACAGCAGAGATAACATGCTGTAATACTAATTTACGACCACAAGGTGGAAGCAGAAGCAACGCAGCTGCAGGACGTCACATTTATGGCTAAATATATTTATTTCTTCCTGCTTTAGCAAAATGTTGACGCCAACTCACCCTCGAGTGAAGGTCCGAGTGACAGGTGAGCGAACAGGAGGCGGGACTTCCTGCCAGTCCTGCGACACTGGAGTTATTTCCAGAGGAGCTGGTTTTACTGGAAAATACACGAAGAACATTCAAAACAGGCCAATGTTAATAAGTGTAGTTTTGTTTGTATGTGACCCAGTAAAATGTAATGATAAATAATTATGCAAATTTACCAGAGTTATCAAACCCAAAAATATTTTCTAAATCTTATGCAGTGGCAGCATCATGTCAATAGGGGGCAGCACTACATAGAGTCCTGTCCTTTCTCTGGAATCTTGTTTCAAGAGCATAAAACTGCAAACTCCCAAATATAAGTCAGCATCTTTAGTGTTTGCAGGAGCAACACAAATATTAATTATTAATCTTTAATGTTTCCATGTCCTGCATCTTTAGGTTTCCTGATGTTTGTTTGCATGTGCTCTGCTGCCAGAACCTATTTCTGCAGACCTGTCAGGTAAAACTGGTGCAGATTAATAATTAAAATCAAAAGAGGCAAGTTGGGAACAGGAGAGTCATGAAATGACAGAGTTACACAAGACGGAGGAAAGGAACTATAAACTCCTTCTTACAGTTTCGAAATGACTCAGTAAGTCGATGACAGACTAAAGCTGCACAAACAAAACTTAAGAGGTAATAATGTTTTCTAATACATCAGTAATATAAAAGATGTTCACTAGCATCAGAAGTGTTTAATCGATACATTTGAATGCGTGTAAAACTCAAAACTCTAAAGCCAGATAGTTTTGCAGTTTGTACCTCTTGTTTTATGTGTGGCCTCTGCAGGGATCTGGCTGCTGTTCCTCTCCACAGACTGACTGCCACAAACTCCTGCAGAGGCATAATTTTAGGTAGAAAACAACTTTAGGATTTTATACCTTAACTAATCAGTTGTTTTATGCAATCAGAACGATAAGGAAATGTTAATTATATATCACCTTTCATAAGATAATTGTCAAAATGACATCAAAAAGAAAGAAAATTAAAAACAGGAAAAACAATATTTTTTGAAATGAAGAACTGGGATGGATTGCTTTTCATCTAACCAGTTAGGTTTTAAATGTTAGCGTAAAACAAAAACTTTTAAAAACACCAAAACAAGATAAGACTGAAGTCTGCATTCCAGGGATGCCTGGAGGCATTTAAAGCAAAGATGCAGCAGACCAGTTCACCAACCTGATTTCTTATTTTTGCTCTGGTAATAAATGTAAAGTCCTTTAATCTCAAATCACAGAATCAGAAACATGTAAAGTAAAATATCTTGTTTAAGAAGCATCAGTTTGTGGACGTCTCAGGGCATTATGACGCTTCATCTGCCCAACAATAACCCCGACCAGCTGCCACTGACCTTTCCTCTGAGGTTTCAGGTTGCGGTGGATTGGAGGAGGAACGACTTCAGCTTCACCTACGCTGGTGTTGTGCATTGTGTTCCTCCGCAGGGGCGGGGTGGAGGGAATGACTGGAGTCATTGTGGAATTACGAAAACCCATGTGGGCCGGCGGAGGCACTTGCCTCCCCAGCAATGCCAGGTCACCTGTAGCAGCAATGGGATAAGCAGGTAGGGAGGAGGTCAATGGAGTCATTGGGACGTAGTTGCCGTCTTGGAGCTCAGCAGTAAAGTCTGATGGACCCCCTGGATTAGCCCTGGATTAAAAACAACAACTTTAGATTAGAATTAAAAAAATACGTTTCTGCAAATGTTTTAAAGTATAAAATGTTTAACCAGCAACTAAATTCTATAGCTGAAACCTAATTCCATCAATCCTTTCAAAACTAAATCCAACCTTCTTTTAGCTTTTTAGCTAATTTTGGCTATTATATGTTTTTTTTTCCACACTGTGTGGATTATGTTACTGTAGATTAACATGCTATCAGTCAAGCACGTTAATCTACAGTAACATGTAGACTAACATGTTACTGTAGATTATTTGTGTAGCACATTTCAGCAGTGAGGCAGTTCAAAGTGCTTCTTAAAAACACACGAAGAAAAAGATAAAAAGTAAAGCTAGTGCTAATAGATGCTATTGTTATTATTTTTGCTCCTTTTAGCTTTTTAGCTAATTTTTGGTTTTGCATGAGTTTTTTCACTCTGCATGAAGTATGTTACTGTAAGTCCCAACCCAGAGGCTGCTGTTAGTATTTCAACAAGGTTTAACTATTAAACTCATTTTAGCTGTTCTGACAGTTTAGCTTTGTAAACAAAGTTCTGCACACATTTTTAATATCCTTTGTGTTGGATTTTTGCATTGACTGAATGTTTTCCCTCCTCTCCTACAGGTTTTCTATTTGTGTTTTGCAGGCTTTTGCTTAATTCTGCTGCTTCTTTTCCATTTCTTACATTTCTGCGAGTCTGAAATGTTTCTGCAATATTCAGCTAACTGCATCCACTCTGCATTTTCACAGGAGATGCATTTTGTTCTAGTTATAAGTCACATTACATCCTCCTGCTTTAATTAAACCGTTAAATCCTCAACAATAAGCCATTTCCTGAAATTAGCTTCATTTGAAAAAAGAGCTTTGATATAAAATGTTTTTCAAAAACCTGACCAACACGACAAAGTGTTTTAATGCTGACTCACCTCGCTGCAACCGGTGGCTCATTGGTGGAGGCGCTCATGGGAACATAACTTTCATCCAGATCGTCATCTTCAGAACAAAAGCTTCCCAGAGGTACCATGCCTTTATTAAACTGGGAGAAAGGAAGAACAGGAGGGAACATGACTTAAAGATGAGCAACGGAGTAAACGATTACGTCATTTAAAGTGGGTAACTCACAAAGTAGGTGTTGAAACTCTCACTGAACTCAAACATGGTGGCTCTGTCAGACTGAGACCGAGGAATGAAGACAGATTCGCTCCCTGAAACACAGATATTAAAAAACTTGTTCATCAACATCCTCCTTGTGTCGACATAGATTCCTCCAAAATTAAGTGAAATAAGCCTAAATCAAAAGATAAAAACCTGTTGTTTATGTATTATTTGGATCTTTGCACACATTTCTAAGGAGAAAACTGAGCCTGATGAGATGTGGACGCTGGCACAAACCAAGCTGTGTGTCATATTTCATTTAAACATCCTCCTCATTTCAATGTTCACGCTGCTTCCTTATAACGAAACAGTTATTGCAAAAGTAATTAACAGGCCGTGAAATCATTTCTACACAATAACATCTTTGTTTCGTTGCAGGGTAAAGTTCTCATCTTCTTAATAACTGCAGTTCTGGTGAAATTACTCTGAACACAAGCAGGAGTTGTTCCACTAAGCATGAAATCCGTAACCCTGCCATCTGAGAACAATAAAGCTTCTTAAAAGTAGTTTTCTGATCTCCTGTGAGCTACAAAGGTCACGACAAATCTTACTCCTGCAGTGACCAAAAAATGCATTCATTTCTAGATGAACCATTTTAATTGTAAAATATTTAGCACCATGCAGTTGTTTCAGACAACAAAACAACAGTTTTTATCCAATTTAATGTTTATTTATGGTCAGGTCTCCTACTTTGTGGAAAGTTTTCTCCTAAAAATTACATTTGTTCATTTTCTACTTTTAAATCATTAGTTAAAGTTTATTTTAATAATAGCACCTTTAATTTTTGAATCTCTTTCATTTGAATTTTTGTCTTACATTTTAATTGATTTGGTAAACATTTTTCATTTCTTGTGTCATTTTGTTTTAATTATTTTTGTTTGTAACATTTGCTTAAAGAGTGCTACACATAAAGTATTATTACCGATGTATTAATATAATAATGAACTACCTCTCAGAGCTGCAAGCATTTGGTTTTGCCGTTCGCTGAGGTTACTTGGCAACAAACTGTTTTACTGGAGTTGCTGGGTGATATGGTGCGTTCACACCAAATGTATTACAGACGTCAAAAACGCTTCAAGTTTGATGTGTGTGCACTTTGAAGGCAGACGGCTGACATTTTGCTCACAGTCAGATGCATCAAACACATGAAAATCGCTTTAGCCATTGTTTTCTGTTGTTGGCCTATTTGTTGGACACGTTGGAGGCTCTTGACGGTTCATATCGCGCCGCGACGGGCCCTCGATGTGCCTCCACATACTTTGAACGTAAACCAGACACGCCTGGAGTTCGAAACACGTTTGTTGTGAACGCACCATTAGGCAACGCCTGCTGATTTGTGGTGTTACATTCTGAAGGTTTTTGAAACGCCTCATTTTCCAGATACTAAAAAAACTTTAACTTATTGCCAAAAACTGACGGGGCCTTTTTTAAAGTGCTTTGGCTGTTTTTAGAAGAAATAGACACCCAAATGAATTTTTCATAACAGGTCCTGTTGTGGCTCCTCTTGCATCCTAATAAGGTCCAAAAATCAAAAATGCCAGAGAAGTTTTTTAGGATGAGGTTTTCGACTCACTCAAAATAAAAAGCAATCGTGGAGAGTTTTCTTTTTTCAAAAAGTGTGTTTTCTTTACTTATATTCTCTGAGTTGACTTCATGCAAAATATTTAAATATAAACATTAATTTTGTGGTATAAAAACTGTTTCACTCCTTCACCAAGCAATCAGATCAACCACAGCAGCTGCTTCTGCTTGTTAATCACAGCAGGAGGCTGCATAGGAGGAGGGTCTAAGCAAAACAAATAAATAAACAACAATAGATCTACCATTCGCATAATCTTGGATCTGTAACATTAATAGTTTAGCAAAAAAGAAATTAATTCTTGATAGGCTCCAACAGGTCCCTTTAATTCATAGCAGGAAGTCATGTTTGTTCACATAGCTTTGTTTTAGGTTTTAGCTTTGTTTTAGGTTTTAGCTTTGCGCTACACCGCCCCCTATTGGTTGGGCATGTTTAAAACAACTCTCAGGGATGGATTCAAGTGGATGAAACCTTTTCTGAAACCAATGCGTACCATACTATTTGTTATAATTGATGTCGCAGAGATATTCTTCAGTAATGATGTCGTTACCTTTTGTCAATGTTCCTCTGTTGATGCCTTCGTCGCTCCTCTCTGGTTCAGAGTTGGCTCTTAGTGCACCAGGCCCTGTGCCAACAGCAGCAATCTCTCCATGCAGTGTGACTGGGGGGGGCTTGGGCGGCCGAGGAGGAGGAGGCGGGATGGCGGCGTGGAGCTCGGCCTGAGTTAGCGAGTCCACGCTGGGCGTAGAAGCGGGCCGGTGTGGTGGAGGCGGATGAGGGGTGGATGCCGGACGGGGGACCTGGTAGCCACTCGTGGTGCTTGAAGGATGAGCGTTGGAGCGGTTGTCATCGCTGAGTGGTACGGCAGCCGGACGCAGGTGGAAATCTAAGGAGTGCTTCCTGGGATGAGGGGAGGGGTGGCCGTGAGACCGGGCGGCTCGTTTCTGGAAGTCGGAAGTCATGGTGGCGTCCAGGGACTGGCTGAGGGGGCTCGCCATGGCAACCACTGTCCAAGGAGCCGACCTGAACCCGGACGAGGATGGAGGTGGAAGGCTGGTTGGAGGAAGAGAAGAAGAGGAAGAGCAGGAAGAGGAGGAAGAGTAGGTGGCCGAGGGATGAGGGCAGAGGTTACCACTGTAGTCCGTCTCAAGAGAGGTGGATGAGCCCAAAGCAGGCCTGAAGATAGAGGTACAAACTAGTGTTAGATTACACCTGGTGTAAACGTTACCTCACCAAAGCCAATAACTTGTGGCTGCAGCTTTTTTCTCTGACTGTTCTAGTCCAGTGACACAAATGAATCCAGAAGGAACAGAAATCTTTTCATCAGCGAAGGCAAACTCTCCCTGCAGTGTTTTTATGCTGAACTGTAGCGTGACGGTGGGAGAAGTCAGCCATGGTGGAAACCTGTGGGTGTGATCCAGGTTGAACTCCAAATCCCTCGCTCTTGAATGCAACAAGTCTAAACCTGAATCTGTCTGTGGTCTTTTGTTCTCTAGATGGTTTTATTCAGGATGAATCTTTTAGAAGTTGTTCAAACATAGATGAGTCTCAGAAATAAACAGTTTCTTCAGTAAAACTCATAGCGACTTATTTGCTAATCCTTTTGTTTAAGCACCATTTCCTTTGCTCTACTGGCGAAATTCAGAATCATAAAATTGAAACCAGTTTTAGTTAGATGCATATCTTGGTAAAGATCCCAACCTCCCACATTTGAATGATTATTAGAGCTTAATTTACTAATTTAACACAAGTTTGGACCAAAATCCGAGGTTGGAGTTTTTTATTTAGTCTTGTTGGTTGTTTACCTGGTGTGACTCTGGCAGTTTGATAGCCACAGGTAGTCATCCTCTGCACTGCTGTCATGCTCCAGATGACGCACGCTCACAGGGTCGTATGGGGGTGGGATGGACCCCGTTACCATGGTGATAGTAGGCGTGCCTCTGGTTGCGGTCACGGAGGTGGAGGCAGAGTTGGACCTTAATTGTCTTTCTGCAGCTATAGGGAGGAAAAAGGTGTGTTATCTCTGCACAAATCAAAAATATACAACACAGAAATTATGCAACCAAAGCATTGTTGCTGCTTTTCCAAGCCACATTTTTAAAGTAACTCCATTATACTCAGATGTCTGTTCAAGAGCCTGCTTGATAAAAGACATGTTTCTTTTGAGTACACAGCTGACGACTCATCATCACCTCCCATAAAACATGACATCTACATTTAATGACATCTTTATTTGGTACCATTTGATTGCTGGTTATTAGTGGAGTGTCTAGTTGTGGTGAAGATGCATCAGGATATAGAGTTTCCTCCTTCAGCGCGAAGGTTAGGAGTAAAAGCAATAGCTGGAAAAACTCCTTTGTACCCACAGAAACCTGATCCCTCAATTTGTGTTTTACAACTCTGCTTTTTATATTTACAGTGCTTGCGTGCTTTGTCTGTTTCCAACATTGTCTATGCACTTTTACGTCATTTTGTATGTTTGAAATGCCTGGTTGGGAAATAAATTTCCCCTTTGGGGATAATAAAGGAACTGAACTCAACTGAACTGAACAGAAAGGGGCAGAAAGAGAATTTAAGAGACTCCGAACATAGTGAGCTTTTCAGAAACCATTGATATACAGAATGTCTTGGGTCAACACAGAATAGTCTGAAAAGGGAAGACTATCCAGTGAGCAGCTGATGCGTGAATGAAACTGTCTTTTTGATGCCAGAGGAAAAATCAAGATTGGTTTAAGATGATAAACAAGACGAGTCTCGATTTGGTGGCTGAGGCCTCAGATTTTTCCAAAGATTATGGTTCCATGTTTCGATAAGGAGCAAATGAGCAGATCTCATGAAGAGTAGCTGAAAAACGTGCAGCGGCTGCGTGACGGCATCACGTCTCCAAAAAACAATCCTCCAATCGGTGGATTTTACACAAATAATTTGGAGCAAGGAAAATCTGCGAATGTGTGAATTTGTGAATATTGATTTGCTAAATATGCGAGTGCTCACTGTGCAAATCCAGTTTAACAACAAAGAGAGAATTATAATATAATTCAGTCAATCACAAGTCTGAAAGTAAACACAGTTAGTGCATAGAGAGAATCCTGTGAACTATTGAGATCTCATCTGAGTCACTGGCACACAACCCAAAGAACCTTTCATCCATATTTTTCTCTACATGTTTTCTCCTCCTACCAGTTTTCACACTGACTCAATCGCTGCCCACACGGACTAACTAGAAGCAAGCAAAACACAGCAAAAGGACATTTTGGATTTGGCTTAACTCCTGTTTTTAGTCGTACCGTCATCGGTAGGGTTGAAGCCACACAGGAGGCAGATGGATGTGACCCAGCGGTTCATGTCCTCCTCAGACTCGGCCACCAGGTACCAGGTTCTCTCCTCGGTTCTCAGGTCGAAGACAAAGCTGCTCTCCAGCTCCTTCTTAGTGAAGGAGAGGCCGGCGTCGACCTGGAGGAAAGACAGAGTGGGAAATGAGGAGAGTCAGGTTTCTGTAAGCCTGTTAAAGGATTTATCTAACCTTCTCCTGACAGACAATCGGAAATATAGCACTGCAAAAAAAAAAAAATCTGTTTTTTTTAATAAATTTCCTTCAAGCAGAGAGTTTCAGGTAATGAATAACTCTTCAGGTTTTCATAAGTTTTTTCTCTTGTACTTTGGCTGCTTTTCGTTTTTGTCAGCAGGTTTTAGTTCTTTTTGTTTATTTGGTTTACTTTAGGTGGGTTTAAAGAGGTTCCTAAACTAAATGAAATAAATCACTGTAGTAGCTAGTTACAGTTACATCTTCGAGTAGTTGGTAAATAATCAATTTAAAATGGGATCTTTGATCCAGAATGACATGACGACACGTTTTTATCATATTTTGGTGTTTTACCTGCTCACACAGATTCAAGTTGATGGTCCCAATTGGCCGCCGGGAATGCTGGTTCTTGTAGTACTGCAGAACGTCTGGTTCTCCACTCAGCCGACCGCTTCGCAGGACGAACCACCGCCTTTTCCATGCCTGGTGAAATACGGTCATTACAGAGATATATAAGTTTTTGTCCACATAATAAAATGTAACAACAACTTTAAATAAAATCTGCTCTTCTGCCTTTAGGCTTCTAGACCAGGAGTCTCCAACCTACAGCTTTAAATGGCTTTTTGGACCTTCCATAATGTCTCTTAATAAGTTTGTCTAAAAAGAATCAATTTGTTTTGATACCAGATGCAGAAATGTTAGCAGTTTTCTGATTTTCTATTGAATGCATTCGTTTAATTTCCACAACAGAATGAGTGTGAATTAAGCTTTTTAATGTATGTGACTAGTTTTTTTATTTTAATTTATGACATTTTAAAAGTTGTTGACGAGAACTTGTGGGGTACAAATTTCATATTTTTGTCTGAGCATATGACAGTAAAGTTATTTCTTTATTTCCAGTAACAGTTTAGTCTCATCTTTCTTTTGATTAGGTTGAAAACTATGCGATTTTGTTTTTAAATCATTTTCCACAAACACCAGCAACCCATAGTAGAAAATATAGCTATCTTCTTTTTGCAAAAGATTATTTTTTTCTTAATTGTAGACGTAAACATGAGAGACCAGCTGACCAAATGTGCTGGAGCTCTGCTTGATTTGCTAGGTAAAGTGCTGCGGTTGCTAATTCAGGGGTAGTTCTTCTGATTTGTGACTTAACAATCAACAGGTTTTTGAAATGTCTCATTTTTCAGGCACCAAAAACAGTAAAATATTCCTAAAAACTAGTTGAGTGGATTTTGCTTGAAGCAGTAGAGACCCAAGTGGAAGTACAAAAACAAGCGAAAAGTTCATTTTGCATAATAAGTCCCGTTTAACCCCCTGGCTTTTCCTTTTACAGTGGCAGATCCTCTGTTCTGTTTTGTTGGGTTTAGTTCAGTGCCATACTCACACCGGGTCTGTTGTTTAAGTTTTTGGCTTTTACAAATAATTCATCACCGTGCCGCACTTCAGCGGCCGTCTGCAGTGGCTCTGCAAGCACTTTCCTCACAGTGTGTTTTTTCTTCAAAACGTCAGGTAACATTTCCTGATTAAACTAGTTTTATGCAGGTGATACTAAACAATTACTCTGGGAATTTTAAAGGTTACAAATCGCTACTCTAGACTTTAATTTTGGACTTCATAAACAAAGTGGCTACTGATTGTAGATCAGATTATGAATGTTTTTCATTTTTACTCCTACACACGTCACTATTTTGAGTGAAGTCGGGTGCTGTCCTCATGCCCAAGGTTTAATGCTCCAGGAAGCTAAACATATAAACTAAACATAGCAGAGCTGTTCACTGTAACGCTGCTCTCTGCATGCTGTCATCACACAGCAAGCATTGTGGGTACAGACCGTCTTCCTCCATGAGAGAGCCACAGAATGACACCTCATATTTTAGACATGACTCACAAACTGTGTGTGTGTGTGTGTGTGTTGCGTGCAGGTAGAGTGTGATCATGATTATTTAAAGGTGTGAAGCAGAGCATGGAGAAACATTTTAAAGTGAATTTGCAGCTTAAACTCAGAGAAAAAGGATTAGTTTTTAAAAGCTCCGGTTTATTTGTGCTAATGTTCAGCTTCTCTGTGTGGAAATTAACTTCAACTCGTCCAAAAACAGAAATCCCTTCTTATCCCTGCTGACCAACGTTTCAAAACAAAACCAGCAGGATTCCACAAAAACTCAGCAACTGTGTTCATATGATCAAAGTTTGTGCCAATGAAGCGCTGAGGCACATTCCCCTCTCTTTCCCTCCAAACACAGACAGGAAGAAGCTGAACAGGAAATGCTGGTAAGAGATGGCAGTGGAAGTGCCTGTTTATTGTCTCCCCCCTCAGTCTGTTTGATAATCGTTTGTCTTCAAGCTGCTGCTCCAATGAGAGCAGCAGGGCGGCTGCTGCTTGCATGACAATATTTTCCTGCACCTTCTAACTTGAGAGACTTTTGAGTCGTTCGTATATTTATCCAGGTTAATTTTAACAGTTGAATTATTTTACACTTTGGTTAAGATGTGAAAACTCCTCCATACAAACCAATCTTTAAAACCAGTGGTGTGATCTCGATGCAAACATTTTCACCACTGCAGCTCAGTTTATTTATTTGTTCAAGTTTCACTATGAATTATTTATTTTACATTTATAAAATGTCAGTTTGAAATGACGACTTGTATTTTACTGCATTTTCTTGTTGGAATGATCAGCATGTTGTTTTCATTGATGTTAATTAAAAGTTATTAGTTTTTGATCTAAGGATTGGATGCCCAGGAAAACGTTTAAACCATAGAAATGATCTATTCTCTATTAGTAACTCAATGTTATCAGAAGGTGAGGTACTGAAGACAATGCATCCATGTGATCAAACATTTCACTCCCTGATCTTTTTTTACCTCAACTAAACCCCCAGGATGGACTGCTGGCGCAATCACCTATGCTACTGCAACAACACATTTTGGTATCATTGTCCCGACTCTGACCTATGACCCTAAAACTCACAACTTTTGAGATGAGAGGTGCAATTGTCTCCAAGAAATGGTACAGGAAGTCCTGTTTTTGTTGTCTGGGGTTTGTCAGAAAGTCTCAGTCTGTAACAGTTTGTTAGTTAAACAAAATAAATCAAATATCAATCAGCTAATTACTACATCTAGTCTCTGCTAAAACGAAGAAGCAGCAAAGTGTTTTTTTTTGTTTTTATCTGACCTTTCTGGCTTTCTGTAGCTCATTTTCAAAGGGAAATATCATTTCCAGAGGAAGATTTGAAAGTAATAATGATAAGCTCTCTTCCTGTGACAGTCTCCTCAAGCTCCCTAATGTTTCCTCCTTCGACCTTTGAACTCAGGAAGAGGGCACAATGGCTCTAAAATAACACTTCCTCCTTCCTGCCGCTAAACTAAAATTAACACTGCATCTTAATTTGAAAAATTTCCCCCATCTATTTCCTCTTGTCGCTGAAACAATTCAAAAATGTCCCGTCTAATTTATTGCAGTTTCCCAAACAGCAGACAGGTGACCATAAAACACTTCACTGTTCTGCAGAGACACCGGATCCAAACGCTCAGATTTTGCTCCTAATCAGTGAAACCAAATTAAAAAAAAGAAAAAGAAAACAGATGCAAATTTCAGTTTGAAGCGAAACTGACATATTTTTTCATTGCTTTCCAAATCACTGTCCAATAAAGTTTCACAAATCACAAACAGTTTTTAACGACTCTTAGTCTATTTATGTTCTGATGCTGGTCTAAACTGATCGTAATGTCGGAAAAGCTTCAATAAATCTCCTTTCAGGGTTTCATTTATATAAAACTGTGTTTTAAATCATCTGTTCAGTGAGTAATTTTCTACTTCAGGTTTGAGCACAAACATGGTCTTAATGAAAAGTTGTACTTTAAGTTAGTACTAATATACTCTGAAGCTGAAATCAATTAACTTCAACAACAGCTAAATGTTTTAGTTTAGTTAGGGATTCCCATTAGTGGGTGATTTTGGATCAAGTCAGCTCACCAGATGATGTCAGAAGGTTATGTAAATACAGAACTGCAAAACAGGAATTACTCCTTTTTAAAATGTTTTTCTTAAAATGTTCACTTTGTCGTAACAGTAAATCTTGAGACAGACAATCTGTGAAAATATCAAACGCCGCTGCCTCTTCCCTGTTTTACTCTGTAGAAATGAACCGTTCAGACAGAACCAACCAATCAGAGCCAGGAGGAGGGTATTAGGGCTGTCAATCAGGCTCATGTATGCTCTGCTTAATGTGCAAGTAGTGGAAAAACAAGTTACCATTACAGGATAACTGTTAATATGTGATTGCCATCTACCCTGCACATTCATGGCAGGCTCTGTCGTGGTGAGCAGCACCTACACGAGCATTATTGACATGCTAAGAAACCTCTTTCTTGTTCTGATTGGTTGTTTCTGACAGATTTCTGCAGGTAGCATGTGGGTAACATAACAGATTATGTTTTCCTGTCGGACATAAATAATTACAGCAGCTTTAAGAGTTTCAAACAGACATTTCTAGATGTTTCTTGTTTTATTGTGGCACCCCTCTGTGGAAAACGTGATGTCCAGCAGAGCAGGACCATGCTGTCCAGATCAGGATGACCCCTGCTGAAAATCCAAGCCAAGAACCACATCAGCCTTCTGGTTTTTGGATATGATCAGCCCATCTCAGTTTGCTTTGAAAAGCTCTGAGTGGCTCCAACACTGAGAGGAGGAGATGTATCTAAAAACACTGCATGAGGTAGAAAACAGCCTCATGCAATGTATGAAATGCATAACATTTGCAGATTTTTCTCGTTTCTAAGGCCCTCAGAGGCTGCAGCATATTTGCAAGTGTAGTTGAAGTTACAAAATCTACCTCGTCCTCCTTGGTATTTCTAAATCTCTAGGAGAGGCCTCGTTTTTCCCCAAACAGGCCCAGCTGAGAGCGATTAGTTTATTACATAACACACACACACCCACACCCACACACACACTGAGGTTTCCACAGAGGGAACTTTAACCATATTCTTAACATGAACACACGGTTGCTGCTGCCGTTATACTGTAGATCTTTGATCATGTGTCGACAACAGAAACACAGCCGGATGGAGTGTGTTTATCCACACACTGCACTGTGGACACCATCATGTAAAAGTCTGTTTTTCCTTGTTTTCCCCTTATAAACTCAATCAGCTACAAACATAATTGAGAGAATCAACGGTCGAATCAAATCTTCTTGATAATTTGTTTATTTTTTTTCCTGTTATGGTTGTTTCTGAAGTGCAATGATCCCAAATTCTTAACTTGAAAAGTTGCATTTCTACATTTTACGTTATTTTCTCCATTCTCATATCAAGTCCAAATATACGTTATTTTACATTTAAATTCCTGCCAGACTTCCCTTCCACACACTTTCTAAGGAAGGAAGGCAAACGACAATAGAAGAGGAAGAGAAAGTCCAGTGAACGAGTGAAAGAGAAAGAATTGGAGGGTTGTGATAAGAAAACAGTAGCTTTCTCTGGAAATATAGAGATTATGAGAAAAAATGGAAAGGAGAAAGGAGATGAGCTCAACTCACTGGAGAGGCATGTCAGAAATGTGGGGTGTGTGTGAAGCTGCTGCTGCTGCTTTACTGGAAAGTGAGTCCAGCTGTTGTCCGACAAAAAAACAACATGTGGTAATTCAAATGTCGCTTTTTTCTAAACAGCCTGTGTGTCTTTTTTATGTAGGACAGGAGAAAACGCAGGAAAAATCTAAACAGATCCAAGGTTTTAGTTTTAAACCCAGTTTGTATTTAAAAGATGCTCTGTACTTGTGTGTTAAACGTCTTAGATCAGGTTTTAACAACACTTTATTGATGATCCACAGACCAAAGTAAAGTTTAATCATAGTAAAACATTGTACAGCTGACAGCTGCGCTCAATGTTTAACTGCTTTACAACTGGGACTTGAGGAAATGACTCCTTGTGTCAACAGTGATGACACACACACACACACACACACACACACACACACACACACATAAAACTTCAGTTTAATTTAGAAAACACTCAGGAGAGAATCCCTGAGACATGATGTGCGTTTGCTATGTTTTTAAAGGAAATGTTACTCACATAACGTCGCAGTTTTTTCTCTGGAGGTGATTTTCGCAGCCAGCCTTCACACACCACATCTCCTGCTCCGCTCATCCTCAACTGGGTCAGATGTCAAATGAAAATATCCAGCCTGTCAACCAGGCACTCAGAGACTGAAGAGGAGTCGATGCAGGTCGATTTGAGGAGAAGTGGTCAGTCAAACTCCCATCAGGATGTTAAGTTTACAATCTAATTCCAAAATGCCAGGAATTTAAATGAGCTTATTTCTGCGTGTTGTTTCCCTTCCTCCTGTGATCCAGATGAATCTATCACATCTCATCCCCACATGGCCGAGCCGCTCCGAGTCAGCCAGTCACGCCTCCTCCTCAGTGGGTTTCCACTTCCCAGCAGAGCCACGCCCTCCTGTCTCTGCTGCTGCGATAACCAAACACAATGCCTCAGACCCGACATTCCTCTCTCCTCCCTGGTTTTTCCACTCCTCCTCTTCCTCACTCCTCCCATGCTGCTCCACAGCTAAACAGGAAACTCCCCCTGTGGATCTGAATGTTGGGAGGAAGGAGTTTCCTCATGGATTATGAATCAATTATAAAGCCTTTAGGTCTGCAAAATGATCACAAAAAACCCAAACATACAAACAGAAATTCCCCAAGGAAATATTAACACAATATATTTTAATTTATTTATCTTAGTCAACACTTTATCTGTGTTATTTTTTAAAGTAGGAATTATAACAAATGTTATAAAAATGTTTTTTTTTTTTTTACATACATGCAATATTAAATACAAATAGTTTGAAAAAAGGAATATAACTTGATCAGCATAATGTAAAAAAAATAAATAAAATAAAAGCTATTTTCACAATTTCATGAGCTCCACATTTTTCAATTCCCTCTTTTCCAACCCATATATAATTTCCTTCTGATTTTTGATACTGGTTTGTGAATATTGAATTAAAATCTATTCATTGATGCCTTTTCTTATTTTATTTTAAAATATTTTAACATCTGATTTCTTATTCTTTTGACCATTTTCTTCCATCAAGTCTCAGTTCTTAAACATAATTATTGTCCTGTTATATATATGACTTAGTCTTTGTTTTGCTCACTTTGTTGGCTACTTTAGTGAATTATTATAGTAGAAAACAAACTTTAATTCAAACACAACATAATCTATAGCACCACCCAGTGGCAGAATGTGTGAACAGGATGGAAAATAAAAGTCTTATTTTGAAATATTTACTATGAACTGAAATTAAGTAGCATTCAGGAGTGAAATTACAATATATTGCAAAATAAAATAATTACAGTAAACCTGAAAAAAGTTTTTAAAATCTTTGTACATTATTTTTGTAATTAAGTGACAAAATAAGGAGAAAAGTTTTTTTATTGTGTTTATTACAGTGCAATAATTTATGTAATTACTACAGAAGAGGTTGGTGTTCTGCAAAAACACATCAGTGTAATGTTTTATGGTCTGGGAAATCAAATCTTAGGCCACTTTACACCATTGTGTCCCTACTGGGAGTACTGGTAGTGCTTTGGTTTTGATTCTGAATGATGCATCGGGAGGAAGTGAAATGGGTTTTATATTAAAATGTACTTTCAGGATTATTCTGCCCTGTAGCCTGATTTTAGTCCTGCTTTTACTTCAGAGAAGACGGAAGTTAAGTTAAAAAAACATCCAGTTTGAAGAAGCAGATTACACAATAACGAGTTTTTAATGTTTCCTTTTTACACAACGTTTGCATTAGTTTGTTTCTGAGGAACCGAATCAGGATCATGAGTTTCTTCAAGTAAATTTTGGATGTTTTAGAGAACAGAGTGTTTAGTGCATCTGGAAAGTGAAAGATTAAGGTGAACCAAAATGTAAAATTTGTTTTCTGATACCAAATATGTAAATTAATGATTGATTAAAATAAACAAAAAAACCTTTGTGCTTGTAGTATTCTTACTGCCTGGAAATCGAGTAACAAAATTGCAATAATTTGCCTACAGAAATGAACCGTAAAAACATGAAAGTAAAACCTCAAATTCACTGTATGCAAAAAAGAGTTGACAGAAACATTCAGAGTGATGCAGCGACGTTTTACATTTGAGTCAGACGTCAATCGACAACCTGGCTCTGATTCCTGGTGAGACAAAGCTTGGAAACGACAAGGTGGGTCTCCTTTCATGCTCATATTTGTATTTGTCAGTATTTTTAGGCACTACAAAGAAAACAATGTATTTTCAGATTTAAATTAGTCAGCAAGTTCATGTAAACCTCTTTCTTAAAGATTGATGCTAATTACCAGCATCACAAAGTTATATATTACAAAGCATTTCATCTACTTTTGTCCTTGATACAATTGTAAACGTTTAATGATCTTTGGTTCTAGACATGGATTTCAGGCATTTGCAACTTTAATTTGTTTTAGTAAAGTGTTTATGTGCATTATTATAATGTTATATTTGGAAATTAATAATGAATTCAGTCTCATAAAAACGTATTTTAAAGAAAATGTGAGTTTTCATCCAGAATATTGAACTTTATTTGGGTGTTTTAGGGACAGAAAACAGTTTGAATACAAGTTGATTTTTTTTCTCTCAGATGGTCACCAACTCATCGTCCTCCAACGCCTCCTCCGGTCCGTCACAGCCGTCTACAGCAGACCTTTCCTTCAGCATATACACTTACTGCATCATGACGACACCCAGCTCCTTCATCTTCATTGCCATCGACATCAACATCATCATCCTCATGCTGCCCCTGTCGGTC
>CAEFZX010017421.1:0-36368 GCA_903066825.1 Alfaro cultratus
AAAAAGTAAAGTCTGATTATTTGTGTCGGCTGATTTCCTGCACGTGTGGTCACATGGTTCCGGTCCGTCAGTGAATTAAGTTTTCACAGCACTTAAGAATTTCATCAGAGAATTTAATTTAGATTAAATACCAGCCCAGCTGAACAATGAAAGCATACTCCAAAGACACTTTGGTGGAATAATAAAAAATTAAAAAAAACTGTTCATCATACATGCTTTTGTATTTGTTTAAAAAAAAAAAAAAGGAAAAGCCATTTCACAGTCAGTGTGCAGCTCTCTTTACGAATCCAAGATATGAGTCGGGGAGCTTTTGTTGTCCTCTTCAAAAAGACCACAAGAAGAAGATCAAGAGCTATCTCTTTACACAAAGATAAGCCCCTCAGCTCTGCAGCAACTCAGTCATATCGATGATTCATTTCAATCATTTTGTGTAAATCGTTTAAAGTGGTTTCACTGGCTGTGTAAACACAGCGACACATCATCCTGTCCTTAACGGGCGAGTGTCGCATTCATTTCAGCTTCGATCAAGGTGAAACTAAAGCCACAGCCGAAGCAGAGTGCAGAGATCCTGCGGGGGCAACAGCTAACACTCCTCTATTTCCAGTGTGGAAGTGTGCTGATGTTTGTGGTCCTCTTGATCCCTCGGAGGCCTTGAAATAAAGTGACAAGCTGTTGCCGTAAATACTGGGCCCCTATGGGGGAGCATAATTACTTAGTGATCCTATGTCAGTTTTTAGGGGCCTTCGTAGTGTCCTTCACTTTGCAGGAGGAATCTCTTTCCATCTATGGGCCGGGTGACGGCATTGCCTCTCGTTTTAGTTGAACCATCTGACCTGGTCCAGTGGACTTTGACCTCACTGATCCATGCTCAAAAGCAGGGCTATCTATGTTGGGAATCACATGAAGGGAATTGAGAGGGGGCGGCGAACAGAGTCCAGGTCAAGACTCGGCTTTGTTGTGGACAGTGTTGGGGGTAAAATCCGTATGGAAACAAACAGGTGGGCTGCATTCTTTTAGTTGTTTTTTTTTTAATTCCCCCAAGAACGACGCTTCCTCAAGGACGCCTTATTCAAAACTCTTCTGTCATTGCTAACTTCGATTCAGAAGGTAGGAGGATTTTTGTCGTAGCATCACAGAGCATGTGCCCTAAGAGAGAGGGCAAGTAATAACAAAAAGCAACAAAATGGATTATATGGATTATGATTATAGCTGCGCTAAAAAAAAATAAAATATCCAACTTGATCACCCCTAACAAGAGTCCAGGCAGCTAGAAAAGAAAAAATAAAATTTTTCCCAATCAGTAAACACATCATGCGTAACAATTACCAGGTCATACAAGTGCTGAAATTCTTTTATAGGTGAAAAAGACTAAAAGTTATTTAGTAATTTTGTACTTCTGCAGTGGTTCACAACTGACTTGTTTGGAGTGCAGAAAGCAGCAGCCCATTCTGACTGGTGCATCTCTAATTATGATGTGTTGTGTCTGATGTTTATGTCTCCATTTCAGATTCTCAAACTAAACGGCAGCCTGGGTTTAAAGGAAAAAAAGAGGTAGACACATTGCTGTAGTACAGGGAACTACAGCAATGTGTGCCTAAAGCTCACACCCACTCTGATCTTTTCTCCTGACCACCTTCTGACCAGCTTTGAGGCTCAATACCATTTCCAAGTTCAAACAGCGAATACTGACCCACTCTCCGGCTACAGACTGAAGTTTTCATGGAAACATCCTTGACCGGTGCTACCAATTCCCCAGAGGGTCGTTTAAGGTCCAGCCTGGGTGGAGGTGGGGGTTTAAGTCTGTTGCATTTGCTGACTCTAATGGGTCTTGGCGTCCCTATGGTCTCCTGGGGGCAGAGGGCGATCTCGCTGCCATTCCTCTCCAGAACCTCCTCTTGGGAAATCAAGATGTCATTGTTACCACTGTTGCAGCACAGAGGCTCTGAAGAGCACAGGTGTGAGCAATGCCCCAGGGTGGACGCCTTTGGACTTGAATGAAATTTCTCACCACTCCCATGCCTCTTCCTGAAACTTTCCATTTTCTCGGGTTGGGCCTCTATATCTTGTTGAGTAGCGGATGTGCTAGGATCTCTGCAAGTGGATGCCACACCAGCAGAGAGGAAGCAGCGCTCCTCTTCAAATATTTTCTCAACCATCATCTTCCTCTTGGTGTTGTGCTTCAGCGATCGCTTGACGGCCCAAACGAAATCCAGGACATTGAGGAAAAGGGACAGAGCAGCCACAGCGAGCATGAAGTTGAGCATAACCGTCTTCTCGGTGGGCCTGGAGATGTAGCAGTCCACCTGGGTGGTGCACGGAGATTGCTGGCACAGGAATCTCCTGGGGATGTAGAACCCGAACATGTAATAGTGAGCGGCCCCAAAGCCGGCTTCCAACAGCGTCCGGAACAGCAGATGGATGATGTAGGCCCCCGTGAAGCACCGCAGCCCCCCTTTCTGCTCAACCGCCAATGGCACCTTGTTCACACACATCTTGTTGAACTCCTCCTTGTGGACCTTGAACAGTTGAAAAGTTTTGGCATGTCCAGTTGAGTTCAGAGCCACGGAGAGAGCGTTGGACACCTTGTGGATGACGTAGATGATGAAGATGACGTAAGGCAGACACAAGGTGACAAGCTGCACCAGCCAGAAACGGAAGAGGGAGACGGGCGAGAAAAGATCATAGCAGATGTTTCCACAGCCAGGTTGGATGGTGTTACAGACGAATCTCTCCTGTTCGTCCTGGTACAGAGGGTATCCGGCAAAGAGGAGGATCAGGACCCGGAGGAAGATCATTACAATGAGCCACACCTTTCCTGTGAAATAAATGAATCAAACACTAATATGAGAAGAAACACAACCTTTGAAAATGGTTACTTTGATATTACTTTATTTTAGCCTAAAACATCCAGATTGTTTAAGCGATATAAAGACGAGAAATCGACTTACCCATCAAAGTGATGCTGTGACTGACAGAGATAAAGAGGACCTCAGAGACACTTGATTCTACCATGGTTGCTCGGCCTAATGCTCTAAAAACTCTCTCAAAATAAAGTTGAAAAAGTCCTGCAGGTGACACTTCACTCTACATTTTTCAACTCATCCATCTTCCACCTCTACCACTCCTGGTAGACGTCAGACGTCAGCCTCTACCACACGTCAGCTGGAGCGTGTGCTCAGTCCTTAAGGTTGAAATCCTTCCTGACCGACTCCAACAAACCAACAGTTTGACAGACCAAATGACGCGCTCCGTCTTACTTCTCCATCTGCCCTTTGCAGCCAACCGCCTGTCGCCAGAAAACACAAGACAGGAGCACGCGCTATTGTCGGTCTATTCTTAACACGTTCGCAGAAGCACGTTGCCGTCCTGGCATCGCAGAGATATTTTTGTGCTGTTGGCTCATTCTTACAACAAGCCTCTTGGCTTACTCGCTCCAAATTGGACGGGTCCTGAGTTTTTGTGGACAATGACAAGCATGCTCACATTGACTCCTTCATAATTTTGGAGGAACTTGCTGCAACATAGATCAGTCACAGAACATACAGATATGCAGACTTTGGAATCTCGCTCATGAAATAAAACCAGGTTTTAAATTGTTGTTTCCTCTCAAGTGACGCTGGTTTATGGGGGAAGAAGAATTAAAGCTGCTTCTTGTAGGTTGAACAGGAAATAAAAGTGTAATTAATCATTAATCAGATGAGAGACAGGAGCTTATTTTAGGACCACTGTTTACTTTACTAAAGACAGAATCAGAAACAATAGAGATCTTACAATTTAAAACTCAATGGTGGGAGAATTTGAGTTTTCCTAAAACTGACAAACTTATCTAAAAAATATTTTATGAGATACTTTATTGAATAAATATATGAATGCCCAATCAGGCAAGCTTCCATTTTTAGTCTCTCATAAGGCAGAGATGTGTCACCCGAAGTTAACTACACTTTTATTGTGTGTGTATGTTGCTGCAGTTATGAGACACATCTCTCAGGCTTTAATTATTAAAGCACTGTGGATTATTCCACTTGCAGTTGTGAGTCAGGATCAGCGCAATTTATTTAAATTCAATTCGACTAACACTTTCACTCAGTTTGGGACTTTAAAACTATAACTGATGTGAAACAATGTGAGATTAATGATGTCTTGGTCTGATTTCATCATTTTAAAATGCATTCCACTGATCTGTTCCTTCAGATCAAAGCTCCACTCCAGCAGGAGGAAACACTCAAAAGTTATTCACATAAAGTTGGGTTGTGCACAAAAACAAAGTCGATGATCAGGAGAAAGAAAAAAAAAAATAACACATTCAAGACGTCATAGTGGAAACTTGACAGAACGTGATTGTTTTGCAGGTACCTCCTTGTCTTTAGGTGGTGTTAAATTTAAATTAAGCAAAAAAAAAAAAAAAAGGTACAGATAAAGTCAGACAGGATGTACTGCAAGAGTGGATTTGCTTTAATTCTTGCTGTATTTTCTTCCTAAACATTGTTTCAAAGGAGGAATGGAGACATAGAAATCACAGTTGAGAACACACAGAAAAAGAAAAACTATTTGGCAAACTGAGAACAAGAATAAAAGCAAATTAGACTCACTGGGATACACAAAACAAAACTACAGAATACAATTCACTGAAAATGTCCATTGATGAGAGGGGAAAAAAGAGAAAGTTCAGATACAGTAGTGGACTGTTAGCATGGGAATTATGATCGAAAATGAGCATCTCAACACAAAAACATTTGAAATAGAGAGGAATGAAAGTAAAGAAAAAAGGTAACTCTATGCAGAGGTAGAGCTCAGTGCTGTGACACTCATCTAGCAACCAACCATCGAAGCGCCACAACCCCCCCAGTCTTCACTGTGAGAATAGTACATTTTCCACCTTAGAACTCAACAAAGCTGGCCACACGGCAACAACGCTCAATTCTTGGCGTTGAAAACACCGGGGCCTCAACATATGTACACATATGAAATAAATAAGATATACAATCTTTGAGGACAGTTTGAGCAAGTTCCTACAAACGCTTATATTTGGAAGTCATTCAAAGCCTCACGCAAACCCTTTCAAGAGCAGACTCCTCATTAACTAATGTGCAAGTGGACTGAGAAAGAGCAACACACTGGAAATCATCTTCCTTCATTTCTCATCGACTTTGGTTCGGATCTTTCCCTTCTCACTCATGGAGGTCAGACGTGAAGGGCTGACTGGTTCCTTGACAGACAGTGCAATGGAAAACGACGCAGTGGAGGCCGTCTATGAAATGCACATAACGTGGAAAGTACAATATACAAGTTGAAAATGAAACTTCTTCAGACCTTTGTCTTTTAGAAAAAGGCAATAGAAACTGACTGCTCAATATTGAACTTTTTTTTTTTAAGCCTATGTTATTTCATTAGTAATATCTCAAAGGAATGCGAGTCCAGTTAATCGTAAGGCAAACAAGCACTGGTGTAAAGAAAAGAGAAGAAAAGGTTTCTCCCTCAAGTTCACCAATACTGTCGAACAATTAGAAGTACTCAGTCCGTAGCATCTTTTTTCTTTTTCTCCATTTGTTCTCTACTAGAAGAAGAGAGGTGTGAAAAAATACTGACTCTATCCAGAAAATATAAATACTTTGAAATCCGGAAACTGACAAAAACAAGTAGAAGTTTATTACAAAATGGACTAAAATAGTTGAGTCAAAATGAAACTTTCTGTATCAAAATTTCTTAATTTGTGACCGAAATGTTTAGATCAGTAACATTGTTTATTTAAACGCTAAGCCAAAGACTTCTGATCCAACTACCTATGTAGCTAGCTGATAAATTGATAGCTTCCTTGCTAACAATACCCAGCTTTAGAAATGTCAAATTAAAATGTGAAGTATACAGGACATTCAGGAAAGCAAACTATGGTATTAGTTAATATAGAAGACAAATAACACCATTTAAGTCAATTAACGTGATATTAGGACAAGAGGGGGCAAGAATACTGAATGAAAAACAAAGGAAACAACTGTTAGCTACGTAGCTAGTGCTAACCATTTCTAGATAAAACTTGTACTGAAGTTAATTACAATACGACGCCATATAATTAAAATTTTTATGTTGTGAGCAGCAAGCAACTATTAAATAACTATTATATTCTATATTATATAATATAGAATACAAGAAATAAATTAGCTAACAACTGAAAGCAAAGGCAGAAAAGTTAATGGAATAGAAAATTGGAAGGGGCAATTAAAATAAATGGAGAAATACCAACTTTACATTACTCAATATTTGGTAATGTATAGTTTTCACTGTCGTTGACATTTACACTACTACATTTTTGCCAGTTTCAGGCCTCAGTACAAAATAAATGAAAACCAGTTGCATTTGGCAATGTGGTTCAAGAAGTCTTTTGGAAAATGTGTAAACGTTTGGTGAATATTTAGTGATATCAACATACCATTTACAAAAAGTAACACATTCAAAGGCGACCGATTTCTATTATGCAAATGTTAACGAGATAGACAAAAAAATAATCTTGAGTGGTGTGTCCCATTTTAATTTTAATACTTCACTTTTTTCTTTACTTGATTTGTCACAGGAGCACAAAGTCATACATACAATATTCACTGCCTCCCTCTTCCATAAAAACTGATATAAATATGTCTAACATCACTCTGCTGCCTTTTTTTCTGTTTTTACAATACACCTTTTAGTGAGTCTAAAGGTCTTTCACAATTTCTTTACACTGTACAAAGAAAAGTCTGAAAGTTTTATATATATATCTATATATATATATTTATACAATCTCTCATTTTCTGAGCAGTGTTTTAATCAGAACTGAATGTTTTGCTTTTATTAATTTTGGTCTTCATTAGACCAGCAAAACCCCTGAAGAATCATATTTAAGTGGCTTCGAAATGTAAATTCCATATTGTGCCATTTCTTTTTAAGACGGAAGAGCCATACAAAATAGCGAAGCAGAAAAATTGAATTTGTTCTCGTCCTGATAGAAAGAGAGGGGAAGAAGTGTTAATTGCAGGCACCACAGGTCAGGACAATGGCAGTGGACACAACATAAACTCTACAGTATGTCTCGCATTCGTCTTCAAGGCAATCTTCTCCAGAGTGTGTATGCTTTTTATCGTGTTCCATCCAAAACACAGAGATGGACTGAATATTGCTTTATTTGATAGCGCTTGGTGAGTTTCTGCACATGGAGGTTGAATTAGCATTTCCTAACAAAAGATTCTTAAGTTAAAATCTGATCTGAATAGGTGTGCGATAAATTCTCTGGATAAATTTAGCCAAATGACCACAGTTTCAATAAATACTCAGCGGGTTAGTTTGATGATATGTAGTCTACTGAAATGCATCACCTCTGCTCTCACCCAGGCAATGGAATGTACAATCTTTTTCTTAGTATTTGATGGGAATGGAAAAAATAAGAAATCACAAACATTGTGAGGAAATGTGTCTGTATGAAGCGTAAAATGATGCTCCAGTAATGGATTCGATTAAACCGGAGGATTTGAATTAAAGAAATGTAATCAGCCTCCATTAATCAGATGTACAAACCAGTTGAGCTTCAAAGAAAACTATTAAAACACTTCTGCCATTCTTTTTTTTCTCTCTTGTGTCTTGCTATTGAAGTGCTTTACAACTTCCCAGTCTCTCAATTTATCTCCATTAACCTGCTTTTCTCCTGCAACGTAGATCTTCATTCCACATCTTTCAGCTCAGTTTGATTCAGGCAACCAGTGGGACCTTTTATGTACAACAGCCAGGGAAAGGGCAATTTCACTTGTCAAAGTGCCAGTCTGAATGGAAGTTTGTGTGTTGTGTGGGTGTACATGTTCCAGACAGACACACCGGCCTGCAGTCGGCGGAACCGCTCGCCTCCCTGCTTTTCAGGCAACAATATGGCAAAGGTCTATTTACTCCTCTGATCCTCTGAAGGTGGCCAGGTGTTAGGAAATGATAGCTGGACACCACCGCACCACCGTCAGGTTGTCCGCACTCACCGATCGCTTCTTGGCCAGTTTCCTCACGTCTTTGTACTTATCGCACAACCGTGCGATGGCCTGCAAGACGAAACAATAAACACAGAGAGTACTTGAACTGCTTCTCAGAATACTCGCATATCGAGATCTATCGAGGAATTGGACGACGATCGGACGATTTTAGGTTTGATCATCCTACATCTTTTTTCCTCAAACAGTGAATAAAACCAGAAGCGAACAACACTCTATGTTGTGATGACCTAAACTTGGCTTTTATTTTGTTTAGTGCAGCAAACTTGCTCTATAATCTCCTTCTGTAATGGGACATTTGGGAAAGCATAGAGGCTGAGTTTTACAATTACTAATGATAACCTTTGTTTTGCAGCTGTTGTTTTGATGTTGCCAGTCACAGAAAATATTTAAAAATTGTAAAATTGGGAGAATGAAGAAGCAATTTTATGAGAACTCCAACGCACACACAAATTGCATCTTTATTCTGCTAATATTATGACTATGTTCTTGTAATTTAACAAGAATTGTCAAAGCCAGGCCATGATACTCTGTCATACAATTCACAGGAGTGACTGAAATAAAAGCCACTTTTTAAAAACACTTTCTATCATTTCCAGCCTTTTCTATTTTTCTTTTCTTTTCTTTTTTTTAGAAAAGAAAGCAAGAAAAAAAGATTAAAATAGGAATTCAGATCTGGTATGAAAAAAAGATTAAAATAGGACATTTATTTTTAAGCGATATTGCCCTGCCTTAAACATAACCAACAAAAATGTATTTTAATATATCTATAAAAGAAGAATAAAAATATGTTTATTAGTCCCTTAGGGGGAAATTGAAATTTCAGTACAACAAAAGAACAAAAACCAGACAAACATGAGATCTGGGCAGACAGGTGGTCCTCACCTCTAGTTTCTGGGCCTTGTCCCTGCTGAGCGGCTCCAAGGGAAAGCTGAGGTTGTTGGCCTCAGCCAGAGAGCGCAGGTCAAAGTAATACTTGGCGTAAACGCTGGACGGTACGTTGATGTTAAACTGCAGCAGCTCCAGGAACTGACGCTCCAGCTCGTTCCTTTAGAAGACAAAGAAAACAAAAAAGTGTCTCGTGAGGAACACCTTCTAGTTGAACCAAATTAAAATAATCATTATGTTGACTTCTGTCCACAAAGAACTCCAAAGACGGCAGAAGTCCGACTGAAGAGGAAACTGATAACTTTGATAATACGCAAAACAAGATTTTTCAAATATCGAACAGGAATGCTTTACAATTAAATGCTCTGAGTGTTGTGTGTGTGAGGAGAATTAATCCCAACTCCAGATTATGTTTCTGTCATGCATACTCGCTCCTCGGCAGCTTTGCGATCCCTTCTGCGCTGCGCTGCGCTGCGATGACAGCAGCTTTCATCTGTTTCTCCTCGGTCGTGACCGACTCTTTTCCGCTCTGTGGCTTCCATCCACCTCTCCTTCCCAGTCTTTGTTCCTCACCCACACACATTTCAATGCATGCAGCTAAAATTAGGCTCCATTGTTGCCAAACTCTGCCTAATAACGCTGCTTCGTTTTCTTTTCTCTTGTTTATTTTTGGATTTTCCTGCTCAACGTTCTCCATAATTTCCCAGCAGCGAGCAGGTGGAAAGGGAGATTCAGAGGTTACAGAGGAGGAATTTTGCAGCATTGAACTGGTCTGATTCTGAGTCACTGTCTGGTAAACGCTCAGCTGTATTTTCTGGAGTCAGCTCCAGACAGGTGGATTGTGGTCATTTCAGCACGAAGACGAGAATAGACCTCCACCGGCTCAGCAGAATGTGCAGAGGTCAGAGGTTAATGCAGGGGTAGAATGTCTATATAGCATCATTTGCACCCTCAGGATAATCCTGCCAAGATTCCATAGGGTTAAAAAACCACATATGATGTAAAGGATATGAGGTTTCATGCCTGATTTGAACTTAAGTAAAGTCTATAAAAAATCCAGATGTTACATTTAATTTCTCCATAGAGCCCTTTATTTCAATGAGTATATAATTTTCATACTTACAACAAATTATAACTGAAGAGAAAGGAAAGCAATTCATGGTTTTTCAATTTTTTTAAAAAACCAAATTAAAAAATTGGATTTATGAACATCTCTTGGAGCAATGTTGAAATTATCATCTGAAAACCTGGAGGTTGATATCAACCTCCAGGTTGACGTAGCCAGCCAGACGTTTGTTAGCCAAAAACTGGAGAAAAAGGTGTTTAAATGTAAAAACTGTCCTCAACATAAACTATAAGAAATACTAGAGAAACAAACATTTTTTGGACAATGTTTTGTCAAATAATGCAATTTGAGGGCATTTCACATGATAGTAGTATAATATAAATACATTTAGTGAAGTTCATTGAATTTATTTTCTGCCTCTCTTGGCCAATTATAACAATCTAACATGATATAAAGCTAAAAAAAAAAAAAAAAAATTTTATACCATATCTCCATTAGGAGATTACATTCCCTTATTCTAAAACTAATTTAGCCCAGCTTTGTTGAAGATATTTCGAACAACATGTGGCTACAACCACAAAGAGTGTAGATAAGCTAATTCTAGCTTCCTTGCTCCTAATTCAGCTTATAAAATATATTTTCAAGCAGTTCCACATGTTTGCGTGAACAAAATCATGTATAGAAAAAGTTGAGCTTGTGATTCTTAACTGAAAACAACTTAAATTACGTTATTTTTAATCAACAGTGTACCTACAGTTTGATCTCTGCTTTTATCGCCTCTTTCTCACACAGATATTCTGTAATGCTGTTCAGAAGTTGACCCGCAGCTGAGATCAGACAGAAACAAAGGGAAATCTGATGATTTTTTATATCTTTTCAAAGACTTACATATCCTCTACTGTGATATCCTTGAGAATTTGGCAGTAGTCAACATTCCACACCGCCTGGTCGTCCCAAACTTTGGAAGCTAAGAGGATTGCTCCCAGCACGATGCGCTTCCAATTGGCAGGGCAGATGTCAATCTCAGCGTAGGTTAAGAGCCTTTCCAAATAAACCTGAAACAGAGAAAGTTTTCCATTTATACGATCAGATAAGTTAAGAATCATCTTCCCTCATAAAATTCCTTCATTTTAACAGCTTCTGTGCTGCTTTAGCGTTTTCCAGGCCCCTAGTGACTCTTCTTTCTCAAAGATCCAGCCTGGAGCTTCCTCATAAAATATCCATGCCAATCAAAGCACTGTATGTCTGTGTTCCCTTCCAACTTCAGTAGGTTTCCACACTTCCCACAGGCTACACAGTTCCTACAGGGCCCCAGGTTAAAAGATTACCACCGGCACTGATTCACTGGATCACCTGATCATTTTGTTAGAATCAAAGACATTGGTGAGTTGAAATTTAAACAGACACAGATCAAAGCTGGATTCCTTTGCTAAAGGAGAAATAACGTGATTTTATTTAAGAGGAGATAATTGATACAGTATGAATTATTCATATCAGTTTGTTTTCGCATTAATAATTTGCAATTTTAAGATATAATTTGGAATATTCCAATCTGTCTTAATACTATTAATGCAGACTCAGACTGAAATACAAAATGATCCTTCAAAGGGGAAGTATAATGTATTTTCCAGGCATGTCATGCCATTTTGCAACTATGTTGTCTTCATTTATAAAAATGCTACATATATCAAACATGACTTAAAATAAATATGACTTCATATTTTAAAGTCTTGAAATTGGGCCTCTGATTCTTTAAGAAACTCCTTCTTTTTTGGAAAAATTGCCTTCAGAAAGTCATCACAACAGCACTCCTCTATTGATCCTTTCATAAGGTTTTTACCAGGGTTTCACTGATAACTAGTTCATATAATGAGCTCAACAGATGTGAATTCTACCAGGTGTTTGCTAATTGCTGATGGCTAGTCTGAAGGAGCTGAGTGGGGGAGTCGCGGGAAGGGTTGCTCTGTGAGGCAGAAGGTTGGGAGATCAGGAGCTGCAGCTCCGAGGAGGAGCTATGTCTTGAAGGCGGAGCTAGGTCCAACCAGGCATTTTGTACAGCTGAATGGTTGCCACGGGAGATGAAAGGATTTCTCAAACATGCATGACAGAATCAAAGCAACACTCCAGGTATGTTTTTGATGAGGTAATAACATTAGAACTTGATGCAAAAGAAAATCAAAAAAGTTGATTTTACATAATACTGTCACTTTAAAAAGTCAGGTTCAAACCTGAACTTTGGATTTATTTTTTTATTATTATTGTTACACATATACCTCCAAAACAATGATACCACATGGTTAGAAAAACAAGAATTGTGATAAGGAATAGTATAATTTTGCAGTCATGTTTGAACAGCTCAGGTGGCTAAATAGAGGAATCCTGCTGGTTGGGGGTTTGTGCCTGCAGGCGGTGTCGGTCCGGCCCTGCTGTAGGTCAGACCCAGCAGAATTCGGGAAGCCCACTGAAGGAAGCCCCCATCCACCAATGAAACGCTAGCCAGACCACATGCTGGCTTACTCACAATACAAACAAACACATGAATAAGCACAAATGATTAAACGCTGTGGCTAGCAGGAGATTTTATGATGCTACATGATGATGTTTTATCCTAACATCTGCTGGAATCGCTCAGTTTAGAGTGAATTTGTCTCAGTATCACTCGAATAAGTAAAGTTGTTTTTTTTTTCTGCTTCAGAAAACCCAACAATAGACATAAACTAGTTGAACAAATCAGCTAAAACGGAATTTGCAGAAAACATTGTGATGTAAACTTGAACTTTGTCACTTTTTTGTTGTACTTTTGGAACACACTGCAGGGGAATATTACCTGTACATGATCCATATTTGCTTTGCACAGACCTGCTGGTTGCTCTTGTTTTCTGCTTTTCCCATCTTTAATGAAGCCTCTAATCTCCTTCCCAGTGGAGCAACAACTACAAAGCAAAGACAGAATCCACGGCTTCCATCTGTATTTCCTTAAGGTTTAAGTCAGCTGAACTAACTTTATTACCACCAGCCAACTGCTCTGTCACTTACTGATAGTTTGTCAGATTTTATATGGAGAAAGCAGAGCATATGTATTTTTAAGCCCTGTGTCGGCATTAAACATTTTTTTTATGAATAGCCATGCAGAATAAAGCATATAAAGTGTAATAATTACAGTCATTCTTAAAAACACATCCATTAAGCATATGTCAAAAAGGAAAGCAGATTAAACAAGGTCAGCCAGCCAGCTGTATGAACCTCTGAAAATGTCCTTTCTTGCTTTTACTTTTGTCTATTCGAAATAAATAAATAAATAAATAAATAAATAAATAAATAAATCCATGATGTGTTGGATTTACACTCAGATGTGGAAGAGTTTCGAAATTTGTTGTCTACATATCCAGCAGGTAGGCTTCCTAAAGTCCGGTCTAGAAATTAAATATTGTTACAAATACAAATAGCAATACTAAACTGTTTACTTCTGATTTTAAGTACAGCTTCAAGAATATAGAAGTGGACTTATTATTTTGGGGAAGTCAAAATAACAGAGAATCAGAAAGCAGCAACTACCCCTCCTAGTGTCAGCACACATTTTGGCACCCTCAAGTATTTTGGCACCTACCAAAGTGACAATAGCACACTCGGCAGTGAGCTGCGCGGCGCTGAACAGCGTCCGGACAAAGCGATAGATCTGCTTCTGCTCAGGGTCGTATTTGTCATAATCAGCAGGAACCTCAGACTTCTGGAAATGGAGAAAGAAAATAAATAAATAAATCAGACAAGTAATAGAAAAAAAACAACCTATTTCCACCTCATCAGGTTTTTTTTCCCGAGTAGAAAATAGAATAGAGAATGCATTTGGCAAAGTGTCAGAGTACATTTTGAGAGTAAATCGTTGCAAATGCGCTCAGATGGGAACAGATGAGAATGATCAAGCTGGATTCCTCAGATTTCCCCCTATGTTGTACTCATTGGTATTCATTTGCTGTTTGTTCTGCTGATGAATGCTGACATCGCTACGGTTTGCTCCTAATGGGAGTTTTGTCTGCAGCTGAGGCCGTACCGAGAGAGGATGCAGCTTCTCGTCAAAAATGTCTAACAACATTCGTCCGTCGACGTCTCTGGAAGGAGAAAGAGAAGGAAAAACATCAAGGTAAAAAAAAAAAAAGAATGTAAAACCTGAGTTGAATAGCAATCTGCCTGTTCAATAAGCCCCTTCATTGGCATTTATATTCTTTTCATTCCCACCGAAATATGAACTGAAACACTGGACAGAATCCAGAGAGATTTGTTTTTCTATGAGATTTGCATTTATAAATGCCTCAACCAGGATTGACGAAATTGGATAAAATAAAAAAAAAATTCTGAATCACTCTGAATTGTGTGTGTTAGTGCTTCTAATTAGTAAAAGAACACTAGTCCGTCAAAGAAATATTTTGACAGAATTATTAAATGTAGAAATTTGACTTTTAGCTGCTTCCATTCACTACCATTATTTTTTCCCCACATTTTTCAAGTAAAATACAAGAAGGAATGATGACATACGCCCTTTAATATGTATTTTTGTTGGCTTTTCTTTTTTTTTTTACAGGATTGCAACATTCAGTGGAGAATTTAAAAAGGTAGGATATTTTCCACACCTGTTTTTTATGTGGTAGTAGATCGCCAGGGCTACACTGCAAAAGACAAACAAACAAACCAAAAAAAGGTAGATTAAAAATAATCTTCTCTATAAAAAAGCAGGAAAGGATAAAATATTTCTGTAAATAATTAATTAACTAAAGTGAGGAGGAATCCTGAAACAGTGAGGCGAGTTACCATTTGATGGTGTATTTGAGGTTGGGCTGACTGACTGTGCTGTCGTCCAGAAATATAGTGGAACAGGAGCTGTACTTTCGTCTCAGTGGACCTGGATGATGCTGCAGCACATTTGCACAAGGTCAGACAAAACACATATATATACACACACGCACATGCAAACACATACATGTGGATTGATCAATATCTTTAAAGCTATACTTGGGAACATTTAATGGCTTTATAACAGAGATGGAAAGAAGTGCAGGTTGAGTGCTTTAGATGGCTGCATGCATGATTTAGATTTATGGTGTAGTCCCTCTTTTTTTTTTTTTTTTTTACATTCAAACTACATAAAAAATATACACAAAATCCCAATAAAAAAAGGATTTTAAACAGTGTAATTACAGACCTGTAGGATCTGTGAAATTGACAAATACAAGACATTGGGGTGACTCTGAATGGTCATTACTTTACCTTGTTTTCCGAAATGTGTGTGAACTTGCAAAGCATACAAGATACTTGAATTACAAAATGGTTCTTTTCTTTAGTTAAACAGTAAAACAAACACGTGTTATTTCACTTACGTGGTTGATGTAAAGGCTCTTCCGCTTTTCTCGAACTGGAAGGAAAGATGAGAGAACAGCGTCAGCGCAGTACCCAACCCCAACAGACAGGGAGCAGCATCTCTCTAAAGTTCTCTTGTACAGATTTTTACCACAGCATTACAGAACAGCTTGTTATTCTATTGAATATTTTAAAAAGCAATAGTAAATTGCATTTTAATAAAACAGCATGACAAAGCTTGTGCATGGTTTTTACTGTGGTATTAAAATCCAAATCAAGTTAGATTTGATTTGAATTAGAAATAACCAAATCTGGCTATTTGTGTTGTCAATTTATTTCAATGGATATTTCTATTTGTTAGTTTTATAGATGCCTGTTTTGTTTTTTTGTATACATGATGGTGTGTAGCATGTTCTACACACAGCTTACACCAGTGACTCAATTCCTGTATGTTTATCTACAATGTTTGACTGGAGGTTGAAGTGTTTCATGGCAACATTAGGCTTTCTGTAATATTAATCTGATATGACTACACCAAAGTATCATAATATGTCAAACAGAAAATTGTGGAAAACGCCAGTCTTTAAATTGAGAAAAACTGGAAACTGTGGCAAATCTTGTCATGACCAGCATGTTAGCAGGATAGCTAAGAAAGTAGAAAAAATTGGATCAGACAGTGACTCATTTTTTGTTTGTTTGTTTTAATTTTATTGTTTGAGTTCCTTGTTCTCCTTTTCTGAGGAGGGGAACTAACTGAATTGAAATCGAAGCAAATCCTAATGCAACTTTAGCTTCCACGTTTTGAATAACGAACCAGAACTTAATTGGCTGAGAAAGACGGAGAAACAACCTGATTTAGAGCAACCCCTGGCACATATCGGCACAGGTCTGCATTGATTTGAGATTACAAGTATAAGTTTTACATCCATGGCACTTTAAAGGTTGTGGTGGGAAAAACAAGAGTAGAATTACCACTACACATTTACAGAGAGCTGACCAAGTCAGAATTAGTCTGCAGAACAGTAAATGACCTACTGTATTTTAACCTGTTAACCTATTCCACAAATCTGCAGCAAACTTCCAGAAAACTGCAAAAATGCTGAAACATCAAGGCTAAAACTCAATCTGGAACATTGATCAACATATTTGGTGTACATTTGCTTGATGATATTTGACAATATGCAATGTTTATTGCTTGTTCATCATTGTTTATTGTATAGTGTGACGTAAATCACTTTGAACTGCCTTGTTGGATGGAATGTGCTACACAAACTTGAATTGACAATTCTTTTCTTCTGGTTAAACCAACAGATTGAACAATCGTTTGAGAGCCTATTGTTGCCATGACGCTAAGTGGAGAAGTGTAAGCTTCTAGACAGAAATGTACTCTAAATATATTACATACGAGGAGGAAAATGACTGCTAGCAAAGGCAAACAGGAGCAGTTGGGAGGGAAAGTAGGAGTAGCAGAATTACACACATGAAACAAAGTACTGAGGTACCTCACATTTCTTATCCCAGTTTTCTTCTGTATCTTACCTCTAATACACCGGTGCTCTCACAGCAATGCACATTTTCCACTGACAAGTCTGGAGTACAACTGGTTTAAACAACAATTTAATTTTTATGAAAGAAAATTAAAACATGCATAATACATTACATCACGGGGATTTTGGAGGTTTTGACCATTATAACTACAGTTGTACTCATGGACAGACATGTGCAGTGGAAGAAATGTACACACAAAATGACAGAAGTAGCTCAGCTCGAAACACAAACAACTACCTTCACATTCACGGCGTGATGACGCATAACGTAGACAACACTGGCTAAAGAAAAAAACAACATGAAGGCGGTACAGCTTTAGATACCAGGAAGGAGCCGTTCTCTTCAGAGTTAAGCCCAAACAGACAGTAAAGCAGGGCGGTGTTTGCCAGCCCTGTTGGGACCGGACACACAGACATGCTTACCTCGCTTGTTGGGCAGCAAAACTGAAAAACAAAAGTCCAAGTTGGCTTCATGCTTTTCGTCATGACAGATGTTCAAAAGAAAATACACAACAAAGTAACAAATGGTGAGTCTGCAAACATCAAGGATGCGGTTTTGGTGAGGTTTTAGAAGAAGTTTTATTTAATTATTCAATACGTCTCGATCAAGTGAGCCTTTCATTCTACTGAAGTTATAAAGTGCTGAGAACAATGGCCAGCAGATCTTCCCACAAGAGCGTAATCATGGCCAACAGAGGAGTGAGGAGTTCCAGCACATTATCCCTGATCAATACTCCATGCTCCAGGCAACAGGCTGCAAAGTTCAACTGGCTTTTCTCCAGGATTAAAGATATTAAACAGCATTAGAATACTTTTCACCAAAGTAAAGAGGCTGTGTTCGAATTGGAAGAAAATCTGAAAATAGCTACACAGAATGAGACAACAACCGTGTCATTCGACAGTAAGGGTCCTTAACTATAGTTCTAGACAGTCACTATTCAGTAGTACTAAAATGCTTGGATGCATTCTTGCTCCAACCCACCTGAGTTAAATAGATCAGTTACCTCTATGACATGTCAAGTTGTGTACAGGCCCAATAGTGACTTGTCCTTTTGATTCAGGTGTGTTGGAACAGAAATGCATCTAAGGCATCTAGAGCATTTTACACTTTTAGCAACCATTGTCAAGTCTCACCAGATTGAGACATGACAATGGGTCTAGCCGAGTTGGGTGGGTCTCTGTGGGCAGTGTGATCCTCACTATGGGCGTGGACCATCAGTGCGCAGGACTTGTGGTTGACGCTCCAATGACGTCATCTTGATTGTGAAAAACTGGCCCTGGTCGGCCAGTTTTCCCGAAATCTCTGTTTATTTGCTCGTTGAGGTTTGCCTTGACAAGTAGACGCTGTATGTGGTCTTCCACCATGATCAATAGAAAGGTTTGGACTTCAAGGTTTGACAATAGAAATATTACTTTGAAGCTCGCCATCTCACAAACTACTACAATTTTGGCTCTGCTCTAAAAGCTAAAACCCATGCAAGACCATCACAGATGGTAAAATATGTTGTTAACACAGCTAACTTGATAGCATATTGGCTTTCACTAATACCATAATCTCTGGATGCATTCCTCTAAAACCTCCCCTTCAGTTCTGAGTTTCCCTAAAAAAGACTTTGGAAGTCCAAAAGAATGACCAGAACAAACTTTCATCTTCTCTTTGTAAGAGTTTCAACACTGATGAAATAAATGAACAGAATTTCAAAAATGCATGAAACTGAAATGCTCAAACTCTGTTCTAAAATTATTAAATTTAATGAACAGCTTAGAAAATTTATTTAGAGGCAAATATGCATTTCACAATGGTTCACATTTCAAAATATTTTCTCCTTTTGTGATTTATGCGTGCTTAAAGATGGTTGTGTATGAAATTTTACAGAAAAAATCAGTTTCTTTACATCATGCTATGCTAACCCGGTCCAAACAGATTGCTGTATGTATCCCAAACATGAATACTTATTTGTAGATGAAAAAGCTACATAATTCCTAGTCAGCTCAAGGAGTAGAGACATTTTAGATGCAACATTAAGAGAAATGAGAAGTCCCAGTATGGGTCACAACTTACCATCTGTTTGTGACTTGCTAAGAAAGATGGTGCTGGCTCGAGGATGATCTGAAGGATTATATTCCATGGGCAGATCTGGAATTACAAAAAAGGAAAACTTAAATTCCAAAATCCCAATCCCACTTGGACAAACACAGTGAAACACAAAAAACGATACTAACAATTTCGTTAATTGTTAGAAGATTATATTTTTGTTAATTTATTTGAAGACAAATGTATTTAACTTGGGACAAACAAAACATGCTGCGTTCAAGTTCAAGTCTGAAATTGGCTCTAGGGGTGAAGTGTCTACCTTGTAATGAAGTGAACTAAACAAAAAGGTAATCTGTTAGCTGACAGTGCACTGCATCAGTGCTGTGGTGAGTAACCAGCGGTTTGGAAATCAATGAACTCAGCAAACACAGCAGAGTATTATAGATCTGGGTTAGATCAGCGTCCGCTGATCACACAGGAGCCAGAAGAGTGAAAACAAAGCCTTCAGCAGGGAGATTTTATGAACTGCAGTACTGTTGTGTTGAGATAAACAGTAAAATGTCTGCACAGGTAACTACTCAACCTTATAGCTCTACTTTTTGTAACAGTCAGCCAGGTACAGTTATTCTGCAATGAAAGACAATTATAGCAACATTGAAGGGACAACCACCAGGGCACAGTGCTTTAGTTTATCAGGTGTTCATTGCCAAGAAAAAGAATCCATGACATTTTTTACAACCTTTAATGAATTTCATTAGGATTGCAAACACACACCACCACAAGGCAGAACCTAATTGGCTGAATCTAATTAATGAATGTAAATATAGTGCAGTTTGGAAACTGCAGAAGACTTGAGCAGAAAGGGGTTTCTTCATCCAGAAGGATAACATCCCCAAATATACTATAAATAAGTAACAATAAACAGGCTTAGATTGCTGCTGCTTCAAATACTTTGAGATTCACTTCAGTATGCTTGTCAGTGAAACAGGTAAAAATATAGACAGCATCAATAATGTTTTTTTAATACTTCTCATACTGTTTTATATCTCTTCTTATAAGAATAGCATAATCTTTTATATGTTTTTCATGCAAAATCTATGGAACCCTTGACTCAAACTTTGGGAAGCTAAATTTTGTTATTGTCCCACCTTTCATTAGACTTTTGTCTAAAATAACTTTTCTTTTTTTTTAAATTTAAGTTTTGTTGTAAATTTGTGCTTCAAATTCTGTTTTTAACTGTTCCTGGCACTTTATAATTACTGTATGTATGTGGTATTTTTGTGCTACTGTACATGGACTGGATGTAAGTTGTTATTTATGAGATTAATAAAAGTTCTCCTGAGCAGAACTGGAACCACTGGTTTATATATATATATATATATATATATAAAAAGCTACAGTCCCTGATGTTCAACGGTCAGTTTCTATTTCCGTCACTGAATATAACAGTATCCAGTTTTGTGTCCTACATTTTACCCTGATTAAAACCCACAGGGATAAGCATGGCAGAAAGGGTCATTTTATTTAGAAAAAACAGGCAAAGTTGGTTACTGAAACTCTACACTGCAAGTGAAAAATTCATCTGGGTGTGGTGAGTTAATGTCCCGAATAGCACAACACCAGACGTGTTCAGATTCTCTAAAGATCCTTAGAAAATATAACATGACCTACTTACTTCTAAGTCGTAGAACACCAATAGTGTCAACAACTACATTCTGACCCTAGACGGTTTTACAGCTAAATTGAAAGCAGCTTCAGACAATGACTCTGTGTGTGATGTCAGTGAGACAGGAAGGGTAAGACAGGGCTAAGGCCTCATCACATCATAGAGAAAGTGCATGTGAGACAGCTAACTAAGAAAGTCTCACAACTGGAGAGAGCAGAAAAATAGGAAATGAAAAGACCAGAATGACGTGATGTAAAACATGACTGAAAGGAAGAAGTGGATATAATAAAAACCAATGAAAAAAGGGTATCTACAGGTTTTAGCAATTCCAATATAAGACTTTTTAAGACCTTTTTAATGCCATCTTGAATGAAATTTAAGATTGTGCTTCTTACTCTCACATATGGCTCTGTGTAGTCTTAACCCCGTAGTCCCAAAATTAAACGCTGTTTTACACTTAGCTTCATATGGTTTGGCAATAGAAGTAAGCCAGTGGTGAAAACAAATATCATCCACCCAACTGCTGAAAAAAATGCACTTATTTGCAAAAAAGCTAGCAAGTTAGCTTGCAAGGATATTTTTAGCAGCTACTTACAGGCAGCCACAACCTCTGCAAGCCACAGAACGCAACCTAAACTTTTGCCTGACACAAAAAGCCCATGGGTAAACAAAAAAATAAATAAAAAATAAAACTACATATACGAGATTAAATCATCCTGTCACAACAAAATGTAAGACCTGTGACTAACATATTTAAGCCCATTTGCATTTTCTTCATGAATTTAGGGCATTTAAAGGCCTAAATTTTAGATAAATGAATTTAAGAGGTTCCATGGATGCACAAACACCTTGATAAACCAGAGCAGAGCAGGATTCTTGGCATGTGGCAAATGTAAGAGATGGGTATCACATTAACCTCAACCTTTTAAACACTCTGTGATGCCAACTATAGAGCATACCTGTGATCAGTGCACTGCAGGTAACACGCAAGCCAATGCCATTGTCTCCTTACTCTTTTGAACTTCAGTGTTTTTGAGCTGAAGAGCCACTTAAAGAACCTCAAAGGGCCACTGATACATGCACAGGGATACAAGCTGCTGTGATGTTGGCGGAATAAACCCTCCATGCTGAATAAAGACGGGTGTGTAGGAAGGCATTAAGAGAGCTGAAGATGGTTTATGGATGCTGCTTTCAGAGTTAGTGACCTCAATAGTGTTGGTAAGAGCACCCTTTCCTTCTCTGCAGCCAGGATTTATAACGTTTCCTTCGATTTCCAGACAGCATCGCATACACACAGGAAGATGACAACATCCACAGACAGAAGGTCTGTCCCTGTCTGCAGCTGCTACTGGTAACCCCCCTTTATTTATTTCCAGCCTCTCCAAAAACTCCAGCCCATTTATCCAACCTGGGGAGAAGAAAGCCCCAAACATCTTCTGTTTCAGGAAGTGACAAGGAAATGGAACAAGGGGTGGTGATTACATAGTGTGAGGGGAGGCAAACTGAACAAAGAGCGGAGGGAACAGGTCGGTGTGTGCAGCTGGGGGAGGAACTTCTACATTTAACCATTTTCACAGTTACAAAATCCTTTCAGGGTGAACAGCCCTCACTCTTTGTGAACTTCAGTATCCCAACCATTAAAGAAATGCACAAGTGTAGATATCATAGTCTGAGGAAGTCTATCCATTAGGCAAGAAAAGATCCAGTTCCACACAATTTATATGAATAACAGAATTATAATCAAATACTGCTTCCAATGAGTGATTTGTGATGGCTACATTGCACACACTGATAATGAAGTTTTGATTGTGACTTTGTATATTATGCAGCTCTAATTTGGACTTAGCATCTCAGATAAGCAATTAGCAAGGTTAGCAACAGTAGCTGTGTTTCTATTACAAATGTACGCAAAATTCTACATGTGTGTGTGTGTGTGTGTGTGTGTGTGTGTGTGTGTGTGTGTGTGGAGCCGATAGATTGAAAACTTTCGAAGGACAAACCAAACTCAAATTTTGTATTTCTGAACAACTTGGTAAAGCTCAGTTCTTCCCACAATGTCTTTGTTTATATTTGCACCTGCCTTACTGAGGAATAACAGATTGGTTCAAGTCTTCTGAACAGTACTTTTATAGCATTTACACCAGATGTGTTGTGTTGTTCCCGGCACCCTGCCAACAGAGATCCTTCTGAAGGAGACTTCAGTTTCCAACATCATCCTTGAAAGGACACCCACTGCTGGTTTCTGGCTGACCTGTATGAGTGCGTTTGTTGGAGGGTCCAAATGGTGCAGTGTGGCACTGTGCAGCTGTCAGGAGCATGCTTTCAAGCCAGGAAACCCACTAATAAAGTATCAGAGATGTTACTGGTACTTTGGGAATTGCTTCGATTAATGCATCCCAGGGCTGACTGTCTGAATTGTGAGTGTGGATGCTATCGTATTCACTCCAGGCTCTTACAAGTTTGTGTGATTGCTTTCAATCCCACTTTCAGCTTCTGATCACATTTGTCATGGAATTAATTGATTAATTAATTGGCTTAAGACAGAGATCCACAAAGAACTAATTATGAATCTAGTTCAGAATTTCAAAAAAGCCTGGAACCTGAAAATTAGTAAGATGAGAAACACAACAGATGTTCAAAAGTGATGAGAAGATGGGGAGGAAAAGATTCACTTATTCTACACCAAACAGAGCTAGACCCACCCTTCCTATATCTCCTCTGTCCCAGTCCTCACATCTTCTTGCTCACTGTAGCTAGGCAACACTGGCTTGAAACAACTCAGATGGTAGAGGCGGACCCATCAAAGGCAAAGGCACACAGCTGAGCTTGCCATCTTCTCTTCTCTTGCTTAATCTCTCGCTGCCTATAACACCTGTTTGAACACTGCATTGTTCTTTTAGCAGTTGGCTCTTGCTGTGTTTTCCAACAAAGACGTAACAGTGGGTGACAGTACCAAATCGACCATTGAAACATTTTCCAAATGAACCACACAAATAGCACACACATCTTGTTGTGTCCGGATCTTAAACACTTAGTGTCGCTCAAAAGTTTGAGCTAAAATAAAAAGTATTGCAGCTGAAAACACTTTCTCCTGCAGTTTAAAACTATATTTATGGTTTGTATCATTATAATTCTGTATTTTTCTTGACTAAATTTGTCTAAGATCTTAGTTAAGTTAAGGTCATTTTAAAAATAAGCATGGTAACTACATTTTCAACAAAAATTGTACAGATGTATATTATGTAGATTATGAGATACGGAATAAAGTCTGGAAATACAAATATTTACAGCTTTCTTTTGGCACACATTTTAATCCAATTCCTGACTTCTTTGAGTTAGCTTAGCAGTAGCATAGTATCCTCTCTATTGACACCCAAAACATGTAATGTCAATGCTCATTGCTATACATGTTCCAGAAAAGGTGATGAAAATGTGTGATATATTATTGTTACCAAAAATAATGTTTAAGGACACTCTTTTGTGGCAAAAGCGATAGAAACTGATCTGATTTCAGCATGCCTGACTTCCATCAAGCATTAACACTCCCACTTTGATCATTATTATTATTTACTATAAATAACGCAACATATTTAGAATCCAGACAGAAATTATATCAATCACAATTGGTCAAAAAAATTACTTTTATTTTAAAGGTACTGGATTTAATACCAACTAGCCATCATAGACTGTTCAATTGCCATGCAGGGCAGCAAAATGGAGCTCATAATAACAGATCTTAGTGTAATCATGAAAAGGTGCTGCTGAACTTGTGAAAGCTGGTCAAGCGTGATGTATTTTCCCGGACCACACTCAGTTGCCCTCCCTTAGCTCTTCTTTTATACAAAATCCCTGTGATAGCGTAACGTTTCAAGATTGTTAAAATTGTGAGGGAGCGAGGAACGTCATTGGTGTCAAGCCCTGTCAAGCTGTTGAATGTTTTCTGTGTTTCGTGGCTAACTCAGACATGACTACATGACTCTTCCCAAACAACAAGGCTTTATTTACTACTCTAACCTCAGAAAGATGCGTAGTGTTGTCTATACAATCCCATTGGTATCTTAAGGTAGTCATACTCCTTTAAGGTGTTTAAAAGCCTGCATTTATGAGGATTAGAAATATTCTGACGGTGTTGAAAAATTTAAATCAAACACCCGTTGTTAGCCGAGCTTAACAACGGGTGTGACCACTCTGTTTTTAGGATGACATTTTAGTCACAATACATAATTTCAAGGTGAGAACTGTAATTTTACTCTTACGAGAGGCTTGTAAAAGGTCTTATTTTGCAAAACTACGTAAGACCACACACCATGTTGAATACATTCTGTGCCACATATAGATGTCACTGTCCCTTTTGCAGCCTTACCCATTATATCTTTGCAAATCTGCAGAAATACAGGCCTCCCACTTCCAACTATGCCCACACACTACATGAATTTCCACTGCGACTCTTTTTCCAAGCGTATGTGTAGCTAAAAGCACTACTTCAGCGAGGGGGGAAAAAAATGGATGCGCTATATGATTGAAGCAGAACTCCAATTTTGCCATTAAAGAGTCTCTTGAGAATTTCTTGAGAAAGATGTTCTTGATCCAGTGTAACAGAGGAACACCTAATAATGACTAGATGAAGTCGGGGAGAGGATGGAGAGGGCTATAATTTAAAGATACTTGTAATCCCAGAGGAGGCTCAGTGCTTCAGACAAACACATTAATGTCTGCTTGGACAAGGTTGGCCTTTCAAATCCATAACAGCTTTGCAGCTTTTATAAATGTTAGCATCTCCCTCTGATCACACAGCAACATGCATATAACATTATTAATCTCAACACAAGATACAATGAGACTGTCAAAGGAAACTGCACTTTAATTAATACTACATGCAGCAGCTAATTTGCACTTAAAGAAGAAAACGGTCCCTTTCAAATAATTTATTTCTTGAGGGAAATATCCGAGCAGTTACAGAATATTAATTATATGCAGAGTTTCAATGGGGAAGTGTACAACAGATGGCACATAATCAAATTGTCTGCCCTACATTTCAGTGTTTGTCTGGAAAACCTTTTGATGCATCACACTCAACCAGGAACAGAAGTGATTTATATTAAGGACAAGTCTGGAGTTTAGTATATTTCTGTTAATGGACAAAACAAATAATCATCAACTTGACTGTGATTCTTTATTTGTTTTGGCTAGAAATGAAACAAGACATATACTGTGAAAGGAATCGAATCATTTTCAGCTTGACCGGGCACTGAATGGTGACCAACTGGTCAGAAAGTCAATAAACCAATAGTTTTCCCAAACTGTAGCTGCGTTTCCATTACAAATGTGTGCAAAACTTTGTCAATATTCTGCCAATGTGGAAACGCCCCCCACAATTTTGAAATCAAATGTTTCCATTAAGTAGGACACGCAATCAAAATCACACGTGAATAAGTTTATTTACATGATAAGTCATAAAAGAACATGACGCGCCATCATCCTCCAACTACTTCCTTTAGTCTTCTTCTTCGTGGTTTGTGCCAGAGGCAACATTCAGTAGTAGACCATGTGACTTGCGTGATGCATAATAAAGGTGTTTACATTGCAGTTTTGCGAAATAAACCAATTTAAGAACACCTCGTTCTTGCACCAAAACTTTTTATTATGAAAAGACGAGTTTTTTTCAAAATTGGAATGTTTCCATTAAGCAAATTTATTTTGGAAATGTCAAATTGGACAATTATATGGCCAATGGAAACACAGCTAGTGAAAAGTAAGTACAACCAAGTTACTCTGTCTTGATTGTGTGGAAGATGTTACTATGTAAAGACAACTTTACCATTTTGTCTCAGACAAGTATTTAAAAATGAAGTCAAAGGAAGAACGTATACTTAAGTTACTTCTATATTATACTTCTATAACATATTGACACATCTGTATCACATTAAGGCAACAAAAGAGTGAGAGAGAGCAGGACTGTCAGATGATAGCAGTAAGGATAAAGGAAGTAAACCAAGTTTGGTTTGTTTTAAAGCTAAAACAGGATTAAAATAGAAATAGAAAGCATTTTTAAAGGAAAGTGTCTTTTCTACAAAGACACTCTTGTTCTTTGTTCTTTTGTTCAGGCTGCAAGACAGCGAGAGAGAGCAAGAATTCAGTAGATGAAAGGAAGGCTAAAAGGACAGTAGCAACTTTCGGTCTGTTTGTCATGGAACATGCTGAATTTGGAAATGTTGGCAGCTTTGTAGACATTTCAGTATTAGTGCACATATAATATACACACAAAAATCACAGGTAAATGAGTCACAGAGTTACCAGTTTTAGGTGACATGGATGCATAAGCTCACCGTACTGTTATGAAACACTTATATTATGATATGTTTTTCAGCCATATCATCTAGCCCTATTTGATTATATACTACATTTAGTAAAGATAGAAAACATCATCTCTTAAGTTCTGGTTGGTGTTGCTATGCTATGGAGTGCCTGGCAAAACAGGAAATCACAATGCATAAAGTTTAACTTAACAGATTTTTTTGTTAAAGCTCAGTTACTGTAAAGTGCATATTGTGTCTTATTTTCACTCTGGTAGTAGGGTAAATATTAGATCTGGGTTAACTAGTCTCAAATACAGTTAAGAAACTCCCCAGACTCATTAACTATACATGAATAATCCATGCACAGATTATAATTAGCCTGCAAGTGGGACTCATCAATATATATTTGTGTGTGTGTGTGTGTGTGTGTGTGCGTGCGTGCGTGCGTGCGTGCGTGCGTGCGTGGGTGCGTGCGTGCGTGCGTGCGTGCGTGTTCCAGAAATAGATGACTTCACTACTGATGAGACTGAGCTTGGAGCCATCTCTTATTTACAGATGTCACTTTTAAATAAAACTCAAAGAAATCGCTGACATTTTATCAAGTTCTTTTAAATTTCACATGTTAAAAATACACTTGAAAAAGTCTTTGATTTGATTACCCATGTGTTGATTTAGAGGGTTTATAAATTAAAATACCGTTAAAGGTCATTTTTGTTTGCCTAATGTGCTGATTTTACTTGTCTATAGGTAAAATAATATTATACTAAACCAATCTGTTGAATACAATCTACCTTATAGTACAATTTTCTTCAGGTACTGCAGAATTTTTCAGATATAACAGTTTCAGACGAGAGGACATCTTGATTGTGAAATCTGGTTATTGGCTGCACAAACAGAGGAGCAGCAGAGGTCTTTTATTAACAATTTCCTCCCACTTAGCAGTCAATTACTCAGTCACTGAATTACAACCAGAAGACTTGCCCTCAGGCCCAACATATGAGTGCTAACAGACATGTCTTTATCTCAGTTAAGGCTGTGATAAAAACACCAGAACGGTGAAACCATTGGGAAAAACGAGAAGCACAAGCAGTCAATCAGCTCTGGTTATTTAACTGAAAACTGTTCAAAGACAAGCTGCGGTTCTATTACAAATGTGCACAAAACTTTATTGATATCCCACTAATGTGGAAAAAACACAATTTCACACTGCAGTGTTTCCATTGAAGAAGAAACAGAAATAAAATCACACATGAATAAGTCTGTTTGCGCTATAAGTCATTAAAAGTCATGTGGCGCCAATACTACTTCCTGTAGTCTTCTGTGTCTTTTACGCCATTAGTAACATTCGGTTGTTGATCATTTGACTCATGTGATGTGAAAAAAGTGTTTACATTGCAAAATACACTAATTTTAAAACTAACAGGAAGTTGTCGAGCCCAGAATGCTGTGGTTTACATTAAGTGGGATGGAGAAGGATGCATAACGTAACATAATACACTTTCATTTTGCACAAAACACTCAAGATTGGAACTGGAAGATATTTTAAATAGCCAAAAAAAACAACTCAAAACAATAAACAAATACCAAACACAAGTGAAACCATAAATAAAACGAATTATGATGTCTCTGTAAACAAAATTGCCCTTCATCAGAAAGGAAATGATCAAGCTCATTTTAATTTATCATACAATTAATTGATTGCTTTTTGCAACAGACTTACTTTAGAGATGTGATTTCTTCTATTTAAAAAAGGATATAGTAAAAGTTAACGTTGCAACTAGCGGAACCCATTTGTTCAGAATTATTATTGTTATTATGAATGAACCGAGTTACAAGCCGGATATTGTTTAAAATCTATTGGAGGGAAAATAAATAAGTGAGAGAAAAGGATTTGTTTTAACCTTTGACAGTTAGAACCTTTATCAGAATATGTAAAAGAACTGAACTCACATCAGCATCCTATTTTTTTCCAGACATTTCCCTTACATAAAGTGTAAGGCAAACTGACTCATTCAATTATTATTTACCAAGTCGCTAACGACGACAAGCTTCAGGACTTTAACCACGCCTCATTATTAACTTAAGGGAGCTTGCACTGGAGAAAGGAAACTTACGCAAACATTTTTCCACAGAGCATAAAGCTTCTCTCTCTTACCTCCTTATGTGAGGAAAAGGCAGCTTATTGTCTACCAATCAGTTTCAAATTAGCAAGAATATTCTGCTCCAACAGAGAGTTAAAGCCAGTTCCTGTAGTTAAAAAAAAAAAAAAAAAGAAAGACAAAAAAACTCTGGTAAGCAATTTCCTTTACTGTGGTGACATGCTGGGAAAACTTCCTTTTCTTCATTTACTCCCACTTCCTCAAATTTCCAACCTAATCACAGTGGTTATACTCTGGTGCCCCCCAACTACCCCTCCCAAAAAAAGAGGGGTATCTGGGTGGTCTGATGGAGATTTATAAAGTTGTTTGATTTGCTTCCACAGTAAAGCCTCAGTAATTCACTTTTGCTGAATCAACATCCACCCAGGATCAATGCTGTCAAATCCCAAATAGTATATAGTGATGGAAAATTATTGCGTCATTTAACTTTTTTTTGGGAGAAAAAAATTCCAATGTTAATATCAATCATGTGTTACTTAGAATAAACAAAGTTTGAACAGAATCAGTTTTTATGTTAAAGAGAAAAGTCAACCTAGCAGTGCCTTTAATAGCGGCCATAATAATAAAAATAGCCTTACGGAAATGCTTTTCAGTCAAAATACACGGCTTGTTCTGCTTTCTAAAAATAAAGACGTTAAAAAGTGGCAATGAGTGTGGCTGATTTGGAGGAATTTATTTATAATAGAGCAAAGAACAAAACGGATAGGACGAAAACGCTGCGCAAAGACAATCGATTGGCTGATTGTTGAATGATCTCATGATCCAAGTATATATTTTAAAACTTCACTTAAGCCACAAAATGCTAATTGCCTATAAGCAAAAAATAAAATAAAATTAAAAAAAAACTGTACCGATATGTGGGCAGAAATTGACTTGATTCTGGCCTTGAATATATCAGTACAGGGAAATAATTTTATTTAAATCTCAGAATACATTTAGAAGTTTTAAAATTAATTTAAGCAGAATTTTTTTTGTTGTTGTTGTTGTTTGTTTGTTTTTGGGGGGTTTTGCTTCAAGGAGGAAAATAGTTTCTGTTTTTGTGAAAATCTAACAAACCCAAGCTTTGGGCTGAAAAAATGTTGTATTAAGGCAGAACATGTTTCAATAAAAAAAATTCTGCAGAACCTCTTATGGCAATTTTTTAGAAAAAGCCTTGTCAGACTCTGATAAAGTATAAGTGTCAGCTGAGGGACATAAAACGGAAACATTTCAGCTTTCAGAGAGCTCTAATTGACTTAATTTGACCTGATAGTTGCTAAAAAATAATAATAATAATTTTTCTCCAGAAAGTTTTCTGGGAATCTGTTTTCAAATGACTGTAAGAATATTGAAGTCTCTCACCTCTCTGTTCATTATTATCACATGTGTTCCCACTGGAACAGTAATTCACACTAACACCTTAATAAGCTGCTCCAGGCTCGTGCTTCCCGGATCCACTCCCACAAAGATGGAGGCTGAGAAAAACTCGAGATAAACGTAAAACCAACAGAAATGTAAAATGTGTTCAAAAAAAAAAAAAAAACCCTGCAGAAATGTGCGTATTGATTTGATGAGTGGGTGTGTCTTTGACAGCTGTGGTAAGCTCTCATATTAATACTCCAGCAGAAGTCTGCAGAGATGCTAGGTAAACTCCCACGTCCATTATAACGGTATTTAAATACTCTGAAAATGGATTTTCCTTTAGCAATATACTCAAAAACTCAGTGAACTTCATTTCAGACCTGTCAGTCTGAATCTTACCGTCTATATTTTCTCTGTCGCTGATGTGCTGGAGATTGCAGCCCGTGTCCTCACGACTCAGCTCCGGCTCCGGTCGGTAGGGCTCCAGCCGAGAGTGGTTGCTCCTCCGGTGTTTGGGGCTCGACGACACGCAGCAGGAGGTTGTATTCCCCATTTTGTACGCGGGCCCCGGTGAGAGTCTTCGCCGCCCCCAACCGCTTTATTTACCGTGCTTGTCGGTGTTGCCGGAGAAGGGGGGGGACGGGGCGGTAACGCTACGAGCTGCTCCCCCGGTATCCGCTGGCGCTACACGCCCTTCTCCGGTGTTCCAATGGCGTCCAGAAGGTTGAGCGGAGCCATTAAAACTGATGAGAAACGCGGAGCTCGGGTCGGTAAATCAGAAGAGGAGCCCAGCGTCCTCCTCCAAACCTTCAAGCGGGGACAGGCAGCGCCTCTAAGAGCTTCTGCTTCCCTCGACTCCCTCGCCTCTTATTTCCTGACAGGACGCACAACTATCGTTACAAAGGCATTTTCGTGTCCCGAAACTTTTTATCGACATAAATAAAGGTTACAACGCGGTTCCCTAACAATTCGGAAATGTATTTCAGCGTTGACTGCTACATTGTTGCCACTGTACAGTAGATTGCTGTTGCAGCTACATCCGCTGTCCAGCTGCATTCAAGTACTTCGCATAAAATAGGAATTTTTAAAAGCGCTATTATTTATTTTCTTCTGAACAAATTCCATGTAGCTAGCGCCTGAAAAACAAAGTAGTGAGTGAATAAAATCACTAGTTTTATGTTTTAAAAACACCAAATGCGGTTAGTCCTAATTATGGTAAACATAATTATAACTAAGCTTTCTTAAGGTTTACCTTACATTTCAAAATTGGTAAATAAAAAAGCACACTGGATAAGACAAGGAATAGATTTTATTTGCTAACCACTTTGCTTTTATATTTCCCAAAACACAATGTTGTATGTCGAAGAACGAAAGGAAATTACAACATTTCTGTCGGTACTTGAACACATCCACGTTGTGGCCGGGATAGAAACGTTTCCGGTTCAAGTGGGTGGTTACAGCTGAGTAATAAATAGACTAAAGAGATAGTCCCCTGGGTTTTACAGTTGGGTTAGTGCAGATGTGCTTCTGAAGACGGTCTGTTTTCATAGTGATCCTTTTTTAATGTTTACAGGCAATGTAATAAACACTATTCTAATAATAAGTGACCTATACCGGTGCTGCAGGGGATGGATGCAGCAACTCCAATATTTTTCATTGGAATGCGTTGTTTAATCTCTCTGTAGGATTTTGTACTAGACAAAAAATGACAAAAAAGTTTTACTCTCCAAAATGTTACTTTATACACAAAATATTATGTTGCATACATACAGTGGTGGCCTTGGTATTATATGGGCCCCTGGGTGAGAGTATTGGATTTAAAGTCCTTTTAACATTTTTTCAAATTTAAATAAATTGACAGTTGGGTACACAATAACCTAAACGTTTTTCTGTTTCGTCAATTTCCCCCACAAAATAATATCCTTGTATTTCTTCATTTGTATTATTTTATCTATGTTTTGTTTTTTTTTGTTTTTTTGATGAACTATGGAAATAAAAACCAAGAAAGTGCTGAAATCTCTTATTTAATTAAATACATTGGTGAATTCTGAGAGAGCTTGTCTTGCACACTATTTCCACTGGCTGTAGTTGTGAATGCAGTTTGAGTTAGGCGACTCCATAAAATAAATGTATCTATTTGCTAAAAAGTTAAATCCATTTTATATTGATTTATTCGACATAGTGTGATAATAAGGCGGTAGCTGCAGTCAATTACAATGGTATGGCACATCCTACTGGTAATGCAAGTACATTGCACTTTTTGATACGGGGTGAGTTTTGTGTTGGAGTGATATTGTATCGATGCTGTCATGTTTGACAATATGTGTGATTGAATCCAGGATGTAACCTAAAATCCCAGAACGGTGAGCTTTCCGGTGTGGTTTTGTTTCAGTCAAACCAGAGAACGGCTGGGTTTTGTTTGAAGCATTCACAGGAATGCAGTTTCACAGGAGATCCATCTTCTGCATTGTGTTTCAGATCTCCTGCAGTGCAAAATTAATCAAAGTCCTAATCTGTGTTTATTCTGTCAGCAAGTCTTCCGTAACTGCAATGTACGTGTGGTAAAATCCCACACTTGTCCACACTTGTGTGTTTCGATTAACATGGTTTCTATGGGAGACAGTATGTCTTGTTTTCTAGTTAGAAGCATTCTGTTCTCTTCAAATATCCATTCTCAGCTGGGTGAGGTTTATGGAAAACTTACTCATCCTCTCTCACTGTGTACTGCATGTCAAAAAACTACAATGTTCTTTTACGCCTGACAGCTGGAAAATGTGACAAAACATCTGAGTGGTAGAAAAATTGAAGGACAAAACACCTGAGTAGTCACACAAAGTTGAATATGAAGATGGTAAAAGCTCTCTTAAACACTTGTTGAGGTATGAGTCAGTATAAAAGTCTCAAAGTTTGATAACCTTGGGTAAAAATACATCACTTTTATAGTAAAGAAAAAAATTCTAACAGAGGATGATGGCATTTAGCGTTTTATCCTGCTATCATCTTTCTTTTTAATGCTTGTTCCTAAAGGTTCTGTTCTGGGAACTACTCTGGAACATGTGAAGATTCATATGGGATTAATTTTTTATTTTTTTTAACTGAATTATTATGGCATACCACTTCCTCTGCATTGAATAAAACTCCTTAAATTTTCAAATCTTTATCAACACGTTTAACTCTCCTCTTAAAATCTTACTCTCTCAACTTTCCCAAATGTGAACCTAAAAACTGAACAATATTTACAATACACTGCATCTGCATTGGCACAATATCGAGATGGAATAACTGTTCGGGCAAAATCGGTGTAAAAGTCTAAGATCTTTTAATATGATGAAACTAAACCCATCAAACAGTATTTGCAGAGAATAAAAACACATAACAAAATAAATAAAACACAAAATCCGGCAGGCAAAATGGGTTTAAACAGTATTGTTAATATGAACCTTCTTTCCTCACTCACAAAACAAATGAAGGATTTTATTAACAAAATATACATCTAACATAAAACTGTTGAGGCAAAAAATAAATAAATAAAACCTGCCCAAAAATAAATAAGCAATGACATTTGTCTTGAGATATGTCATCACATATATGAACTTTGGGACCTTACAGTCTGGTTTTCAGCTAAAATATGAAATATCCTGCAACTATAATTCTATCAGGATTTCTTTTTTTTTAGAGAGAGGAATAATAGTAAATTTTGTTTTTTCAAATACATTCTCAAGTTTTTTCTTCTCACATCAGCTGGCGATGCAAAACAGTGCCGAGCTAATCATGCGGAATACAGAATGCGACACAAATAAAATGAGATGGTGGCATGAATAAAGGCAGTGACTTCTGCTGTTTTCACTCAACCTCACCCATTAGTGTCCAGTAAACACCGGCGCGCACTTACAAACCTTCCCTCCTAATACTCGCTTTTGTTTGTCCTGCTGGTGTTGGATAATTACGACCCTTGAAATCCTGACGTCATTGTGTGAACACAGAAAATTAACGACGAGGAGTGCTTTGTGTCAGCGCGTTTGTTATTCCAGACTCCATTCAAAAACACGGCACTGAAACAGACAAAAGTCCACAGAATCCCAAGCTGCCGGTCTCCTCGGCGACGCAGTCACTCCACTTTGTGTCCATAGATGTCTTTCAGGGCCCTGAGCTCCTCTATGAGAGTCTTGTTTTGCTGCTCCAGCACGGCCACGCGGTTTTCAAGGCACGAGACGTACTCCTTCTTCTTCCGCCGACACTCTCGCGCAGCTTCCCTGGAAGCGACAGCAGCAACGATTAGAGGCCTGCACATCTTTGGCTCCTCTCCCAGATTAAACAGAGAGCGTACTGGGGCCATAAATAATGAAAGCTTCTTTGTAATGTTTAGGTCATGACCGCCACGATGACGCTAAAGTAGAACTACACTTTGGTTGGATGGACTTTTTTTGCGTAGTGAGATGCGTACAAAGCACGATTGAAACGATACAAAGCCTCAACAAAATAGCATTTTGTGGCCGGAGATCCACAATAGTCATTCTTTCCCTCAAAAATAAGTCAAAGAAAAGCTAACAGAAAGATGACCTAACAAGAGAGTGACTGGTCCCTCTCTACCTGTTTTTCATAAGGCGGAGCTCCCTCTTCTGCATGGAGTCCTCTAAAGGCTTCTGAGGGCCGTAACTCCCAAACCCGGACTCAGTCTTCAACAGCTTAGAGGTGGGGGTACGCAGCTGGCAGTTGGTAAAGTCGCCACCAGCAACAGAGCCTGGGAAGAGGCAAAAATAAATACAGTACGTCAAACTACAAGATTGATCTATAAGGGTACCGGATACTGGTTACTTAGTAACTAAGAAGTTAAAAGATAATGGGACATAAAATAATGTGTTATAAACTAAAAGACAACAAGTCAAATGTTAGCAAATCTGTAAAAACAATTATATATATATATAAAAAAAAATCCCCAAAAACAGCTTTTGTGTTTGAACAGCAAATAAAATGACACCAACCATTTGCCTTCTCCATTCTTATTGGAAAAGAATGGGTGTTTCCAATAACAATATTTGCATCACCAGCTGCGCTTCCATTGCAAATGTGTGCAAATCCCTGTCTGTATTCTGTTAATGTCGAAAAAACGGAATTTCGCAATTGTGGTGTTTCCATTAAATAAGAAATGAAATCGCGCTCAAATAACCTTGTTCAAGCCATAAGTCATTAAAACTCAAGGCAGGGACATGTAGACAGTTACATGAGATATATTCAGGATGCAAGGAGGAGAAATCATGCATATGTAGCCATATGTAGCCTGGGAGGGGCTACATATTTTTGTCAGCGATTCAACACTTTCGAATGATGCACAACTTTTTATGAACTGTGTGCTGGTGGAGCCAGCTGCACATTACCCCAAACAAACAAAAAAAAAACAAAACACTTCCTGTTGTCTTCATGGCTTTCACCAGTAGCGACATCCGGTTGTTGATCATGTGACTCATGTGATACAAAAAAGTGTTTCCACTGAAGTTTTGCGAAATACATCTATTTCGATGTAAAAAAAAAAAAAAAAACACGTCATCCTAGCGCAAAAAGTTTTGATAAAAAAAGTTTTTGTTTTATTTTATTTTATGTTTTTAGAAATTGGCATGTTTCTATTTCCATAAAGTTGTGCAAATTGAAATCACGAAAATAAAATTTGCAATAACCAATTTATTACAAAAATAATTATTTTACTCAACTGCACAGTAAAGACACCCACATCTCCTCTGATGGCTGATCCATTTTTAAAGTGAAGAAATTATTAATAAAATAAAGTAAATAAAATTGTGAAGCCTGAAATGTCAAACTTCATGCCAATTAGTGTCATTTAAATTGATAATATTTAAAGGTAACAGATAATGTAAGTCACAGCAGAGTTTAAACTGGCCTAATATGGTGTATCATTCTTACAAAATTCAACCAATCAGAGTTCACCACAAGTTCACGATTCAGGGTAATAACAAGTGGCACAAGTGGTAGTCTTTTTGTGATAATTTTCCACACTTTACATGGGGAAGA
>CAEFZX010017423.1:0-10780 GCA_903066825.1 Alfaro cultratus
TGTCATGTAACGTTAGCATACCGTACTAGCCTGTTGTTGCCTCTATTCTATTTGTATTGCCTTTCAAGATGACATGTCTGTTCTTGGTGTTGGATTTAGGGTACCCTACCCTATGAAACTCAAACTAAAAGGTTGAATGAGAACCAAATTCATGGTTCTGACAGCTCCGATGTTCATCTTAACATAGAGGGTGCAAAAGTGTTAATCTCACTCTTACCTCTGGACAACTTAGAAAAATAAAGAACACAGCAAATCTCTGTATGCCATATTTCCAGTTTCTGTGCATAAAGTTAAAAATAAATAAGTAGGAAATAGAGTTTAAATAATCCTGATTATTTTTCTAATACACATGGCATGCTCTGTTTAATTAATTTGAATCACTTCTGATACAGCATTGCACAATTTCTAGGTTACAAAATAGGGTTAGACAGAAACAAATACATACAATTTACATCAACTTTGACAAAAGCTATTTAAAAATTATAGGGCAAAATGCAGACATATCATGTATGCACACACTCACACTAAAGGGCAAGTTTAATGTTTTTCTGGTGTTTCCTTATTTCTCTTTCTATGCTAAGCAGACACTCCAGAAACGTGAATGACTTCTTAATTTAAAGTAAAAACATTAAGAAAAATCTGACATACTGCTTTAGTGGATGTTATGATTTTGAGTTGGCTAATTCCAGTCAATTGCTACAAAACTATACCAACATCTGAACATCTTCCATTGCAATGCATTTATTTAAAGAGTCAGTTTCTCATGCTGTAATTGCACAATTTCAACCCGGCTTAGATATCAAGAGGGTTCCCATAAGATTTGTCATTACAACTTTCTGTCAGAGGAATCAGGGAACCTCTATGTTGTTTATGGACAGAGCAAGGACATTTTCCACTCCTGCATTTGAATTAATTGTTGCAGCTTTCCAAAAACCTTCCAAAAACCACTGCAATTTTCTTTGTTGTTCTCTCTGCAAGATAATCCAATTATTTTTATTAATTCCTAAATTTGCTGTGTGTTGCGAGCTGAAATTACAGATATTTAATTTGGTTTTCAAACACCTAATAATAGCAAATCTGTTTCATGTGTCTCTGTGCCTGTCCTGTGATAGACTGGTACCCTGGGTGTACAGTGTCTCCTACCCAATAATTGTTGGGACACTAATGCAATAGTGTGTGTGGAACAGGGGAGTCCCAAGTTGTAGGAGTACTTTGGCTGGTTGGGCTGGTATTTTTGGATCAGAATTTTTACCCTATTAAGCAGATTAATGCAGGATAGGCAGCTCAGTGCTATAAGCCGAGGAATCTCTTCCACTGGATCATCACAGATACCATTGAGCTGGTGAGCCAGGCAGTTCTGTACTCAGGGAAGAAAGAGATGAAAATTAAATAAGCACTGATACTATAACATGTTGTGTTTTATGATTTCAAATGGAAAACTTTGCTTCCATTTCCTATTTTCTACTTTGCAATTCTCACTTGCCAGTTCAGAGTGGCAATGCTCTACTACATCTTTTTTTTCCAAGTGAGAGAAAACAAAACATGGCATTTTATACATTGATCACCTACAGCAATAGCAGTAGGCCCATATTGTTCTCTAAAGCTGAGCAGAAAAATGTGTAATTGAACAAACAACATTAGGTCCTGAGATGCGTCATGCTAGAATGTTAACAAATGATCCCTTAACGACTGTTTAATTGGAGGATATAATCTGACTTCCCTCTAATGCTTTCAAACCAAATTTGATTGGAATATGGGGAATGGGGGGTCAAATGTAACACCTCAGACTGTTTGTGTAGTGCCAAGTGATGGGCAGCAAGTATCAAAATCAAATTAATGTAAATGCAACATTCACTGCAATGGCTGCGGATAAAGTGTTAACACTTGTTGCAAAAACATAGCAACAAGTGATCTAACCAATAGGAAAGCATTGCACAATTAAATATCTGTTGTTGGAGATGCATGAATAAATCAGCTGGTTGATGGAATTGGCGAATTTCTGAATTCGCCGGAAAGCTGATCTTTTTCAATAACTGAATACACTGTAACTTAACACTTCTGCACTCTTTTATATGTTTAGACACCTTTAACTAAGTAGAGAAAGCATATTTTTCTGTAGTAAATACAGTTTAATATGTTTTTTTCTATTTATTTATTTGACCTTTATTTATTCAAACTCATTGAGATACAAAATCTCATTTACGGAGACTCCAATGATTTATTAAATTTTTTTTCTCCATTGTAAAATATTAACACTAGTAAAAATTCTGTTTTAAAGCAGCTCCTACTCCACATGCATGCCTGGGACGTAAATAAATAAATAAACAAATAACCAATCACAGCCGGAAGTCTGAAGCAACTTAAAGTAGCTAATTACTAATTCTCATTGGCAACTTTTACCAGTGCCAAAAGTTGCCACAGCTTCCACAAGTGACGCTAGATAAGATACTAGTTTTCCTACTCTACCCAGGCGGGGTACTAACAGCTTTGCCTTCAAAAGTGTTATAATTTTCCTCTTTCCTATACATTCACATAACAAAGCTAGATTCAGATTGATCAGTTATCCAAACATAGGTGTTTTCCACTGTGGGTAGAGCAGGAAGATACTAATTAAACAGAAATTATAGCATTTGGCAGGTTTCCCTGTCAAACAGATTCCCCTTATCTTAGCTGTGTGTTTGGGAATTCATTTTATGATCAAACTTTGACTGATCTCTGATCCTTATTTAGAATAATTGTAGGGGACAGTAAAACACACTAGTTTAGATGCTTGATGCAAGCTGAATCGAAGAAGACTTAACTGTTAGAAGACATCTGATAATTATTTTCCTCTCACTGTGGCTTTCCACTCCATATGTCTTTCGAGAACAGCTTGGTTAGCTGACGTGTCACCCCTGCAAGGCATTTTTAAGCTGTAAGCTGCTGATGTTGACATGGGTGTGTCTACAGGCCGCAGGCCAAGACTCAGTGCAGAGCAGCTGGGACCAAAATCCCCCCTTGGCTTTCTGACAAAGCGCGTATGTACACACACAGACACACGCGCACGCACACATACATTTGAAAAAAACAACATCACAAAAGTAAATCTCTTCCTGATAAATTAAAAGCTTCCTGTGGACAGTTAAAATAGGAAACTAGTTGATGAACTAATGTATCACTGGAGGCAATTATAAATTATTAGCAACGGGATGGGTGCAGTCAAATATCTCCAAAAATTAAAAGCATATTACTGTTTATTACTGTTTAATTGAGGTACAAATAATCTGATGCAAAATTAAATTGAGTTGCATAAAAGTCTTTTTGTTTAACGTTTGGATGTATGTATACGTAACATAATTTTAAACAATACAGTAACACAAAGACACAATAAAAACTGACGAAAAAACCTTTAAAATCTTTACATGAAATGTAGTACAAAAAAAACTATTTATTTGAACACTAAATTACGACTCACACACTTTAAAATAGATAAAATCTATTTGGTATGCATGCTAAAAACATTCTTACTAAGCAAGTTGAAGGATGCTTCCCCTGTGTAAGCCTCATATATTTAGCATAGTGTTCCCCTGACTGTTGATATGTGAGTAAACACCATAGTGAGGTCAAAAAGATGTCTGAGACATTCAGAGAGAAAGCTGTGGCAGCTTATGAAGCTGGAATAAAAGGCTTAAATGGTTGTCTAAAGAATTTGAAATAAATCATTCCACTGTATGGAAAATATTATAGATTATAGTGGAGGCCACGTAAAACAACTGCTAACATGCCTAGAAGGCTAGTTTACACTGACATCAAACAACAAGACGCTAAAATTAGTTTTCAAAAACCATACAATGTTATCACAGGACAGCTATAGCAAGTACTTGTAACTAGTGGTATAAGCGCTTGCCTGCATATTCAGAAAGAGACATCAAATGTTTATCTTTCATTGGAAGTGTGCAAGGAGGAACATTTGTTCAAAAAAATCTGAAGTATAAAACTGACTTACACGGACACCAGACCCAAAGAAATATTTAACAAACTAAATATAGCAGAAGTAGAAAATAACCTAATACAATTGTGGTGGAAGTGTCATGACAAGGCATATAAAAGCAGATACTGATTTAGATTTGTCAATACTGATATCACATTATTCAGAAATAATAGCAAAATTACGTTTACAAAGATATTTAATTCTTACAACAAAAAAGCCTACAAATGTTTTTACTCCTTCAACGTCAAATAGTTATTATTGAGAAATAATAATTTTCCAACTGCACCAGGTTGTTTGCATAGAGAGAAAATGTCGTTTCCTGTTTGGGTAAAAACACAAATCAGCAATAACATCTCAAACTGTTTTGACAAGGCATTTTCCACTGCGGGCACTGACTGGTGCGCCAGGCTGTTTCTATCTGTTAACACAGCCTACGGAACATGTCCACATATCCACCCAACCACAGGCCAGCCATTATAAAAACATTCCTCCAGCTGTAACTCTGTATCTATGACAGACAACATTAAAAAGACAAGACAGACAAGAATACTAAAGAGCACTTCAGTACTCTTAGAATTAAATATTTCCTATTCTCTTATTTAATGCAAAAAAAAAAAAAATTCTAAATGAGCATGGTGATATTACTCACACACACATTTGTGACCCTCTATGATCTTTTATGCGTTCTGTAAATCTCAAACATTGTTTTTTTTACCTCGTATAATGTATTTGCCAATATACCCTTGAATTTGCTGTGATCTAACAATGCTCATTTATTCCTATTTGTTGATAAGCACAACCACAGGATTAGACAGCAGCAATTAATGTAACTTAAAAGCAATAAACTGTATGCTCTCATCTGTTCTATCATGCACCCGGGTCACCCATCCTCACCCTCTGGCATCAGTCTGCCACAGATGGGATTAAGGGTCTCTCATTTCCACAAATATTAAATTATTTTTCAGAAGCCTTTTTAGTGCCAGAACCAGACGGGGGAAATATGGACATCTGGTCTGACTCTATGACATATCACTAATCTCAGGTGGTGCACAAGCTAGCAACAGGCATGCTCACATATATGCACATAAACTGATGCAAAACTGCACATGCACACAGGATGAAGCCACATCTGCTCCTAAAATTACCATATGACACATACTGTACTACTTTATTTGAGCCCTAAAGACTTAAATGCATGGAAACACAGTCTGTGCAATATCTTTAATAAGTATGTAGTTAATTAGGCAACAGCTGAATATATCTTTTAGCAGGTGGTCATCACAAGGTTACAGGTTCATCTGTTTACTGTAGGTCATTTTAGAATTTTGCTGTCTCCATAATAAACCACTTGTCAACACTGGGATTACCCGCAGTGTAATCCGAATTGCGGTAGGTGCCACATTTTTTTTTTAGGAAAAGGTTTTCTTTTTGTTTGTTTTTCCACACAGTCAAATACAACCAAGAGATGTTGAATTGAGAAATCTGGGGAAATTCTCTCTCTTATAGAGCTACACAGGGAACTAATGCCAGTTTACAGAAAATGGCTTGTTGGGAGTCTACGAATGTAGTTAGATGGACTAACTACACGCGTCCATCTTTTCGAAAAATGTTTGTAACTTGGAAAACAAGGTTGATTATTTAACATTTCAATTGCACATGCGGCAAGAAGCAGTGTGTTTATGTTTTGTCTGAAACTTGGCCAATATCCCTGACTTGATAATCCAGCTGGCTGTGGGAACAGACAGCAATTAGACAGCTCCATTACATAACCTGAGAGTCCTGGCTCGGAAACTCCTCTCTGAGCACAATAACAAAATGGTGAAAGAAGTGGTGAGGATATACTGAAAACTCAGTTCCTGGAACATACATAATAACCATCGAGACAGCCCCCCAAGTCGAATCTAAAGTCTCAAATGACAGAAACAAACATTTTCTCATCAAATGGATGCCATCTACTCAGTCTATAACAATGCATTACAGTAGGCTGCAAATTCAGTTTCATTCTTACATTTCATCCTTAGATCTCATTTGAAACAGAAACATCTTAAAGTTCAAAAGTCACCATGAGGATCATGGCCTTAACTTAACCCCTTTAGCCCCAGACAGATTTCTGGTGAATGGCGCAAATTTTAATCCACAATCTCAGAGCATCCTGTGTAGGCCACATGGACTGTGATCTTGATAGAGCGACTTCTATGATGTGCAAGGACAAAATCATCCATGACAGGGGTTAATTGAAAATCTATGTTCTGAAAAAGGTTCAAGAGGGAATGTCAAATTCTTTATTTGTTTCAACAAATACAGAGTCCTTCTAGTTTGAAAAGGTTGAAGTCGATTATTCTTAAATAGGATGATAACTTAAAAGTGAGAAATGAAATATGAAAGGTAAATTGAGCTGCCTATTCTGGATCAAACCAAAGTCATTTATTACACAATCAAGTTTGAGATGCATGTGTGAGGTCATAATGAAGATAAAGCTAACCTGAGCAGATTATGAGCAAAAATAGCTGATCCTCTGATTGTCCCTGGCTAATAAAGCAACATTACCTCATCCTTTCACAGAAAAATATGCATCGCAGAACTATGGTATGTAGTAAAAGCTGCTTACGAGACTATAGCCAAAGTCAAGTCCTGAGTGTTCAAAGATCCACTTAACCATTAATCCTATTTCACATATTAAACAAAACAAAGAACACAAATTAAGTCTTTAGCAGAGGAAACAAGTAGGGCACCATCCCCAAAATATCTAGTGTTATCTAGTGAAATATTTGTTGAAGCCATCTAGCAGTCTCAGAAAAAAGTCTGAGGAAAGCTTAGCTCCCTCAGCTTTCCCTTTCATTATCAAATGTCACTATGCAACACCACACATGGTAAAGTTCTGGAATTTCATGTTATAGGCCTCAATTCAACTTCAGATTTGTTTATCAGAGATTGATTAATGCAATAGTGTTTTAGAATAGCTACCCTCTGTTGGTGCATTTTATAATGTTGAGTTAGTCAGGTCCTGCTGTAGCAAAGCCTTCCCAAACCACACTTCCTACTTTATGCTTCATAGGTAGGTCTTGCTTTTTCTTTTAGACTATAATTGCTTTATGCCAAATAGACACATTTTATTTGAATTCAAAGATCCTTAACCCACAAGTCTTGGTTGTTATCTATGTTGTATCTGGCAAACCTCCGTCTGCCCTGTTTTGTTTTTCTAAGAAATCCAAGATTTCGTCCTTTACATTTCCCATTAAAATTGTAGAGTCACTTTCATATCAACAGCAGTAAGAACCTGATGAAGGTCCTCCAATGACATTCTCAGGGTTTTGAAGACTTCTTTTAGCATCTTGCATTTTGAACTGAGGGTTTGATCCCCAGGAACAGAAATAAGGAAGACTGTAAACATTAGCTTCTCTATTAGTGTTAAGATGGTTTCCACTGTGAATATGTATAAATATTAAGGTATATTCAGTCTTTGGATTATTAATAAATGCATTCTTAGAGGGGATCTCACATATTTGTGGATTTTGGCTATTTGTGGGTAGCTGTGGTTCTTAAACCCAGTGAATACCAGCGATTCACTGTAATGTAATTAAAACACTTAGGATATTAAGTTAGTCAAATAAACCTCCCACCCAAAAACAATAACAGAAATGAAAAATAACATTTCTTTTAATTTCACCCCAAGTGTTTCAAAAGAAAAAACTCACAATATCTGCTCATAAAAATATATAATTGAGACAGACCTAGAACTCAGAAGAGGTTGACACTTTCCATTCCAGACCTTTCGAACCAAGTCATAATATACAGATTTTACTAGAGACAGCTGAATGCTCTCTTTGTAGATTAAGGGATTAAGCAGCATTTCTCTTATTGAGTAAATCAGTGCATGTCAAGTAATCTAATCCTTGCAGTTTCCAGTCAGGGATTTTACTTGAAAACAGTCATGTGACAATTTAAATTAATAAGACATGTGTAGGTTAAATGCAGTCCTGTCTGTTTCTTGAAATCTTAAGATGGCAATATTTATAGTTTCTGATATGTCAATTTATATTTCTTACAACAGCAATACAATGTTACTGTCCAGCAATCAAACTCAGAAATTAATGTTAGATGGAGAAGACAGAAGTTATTTTTAGACAGTTTCTTTTTTCTTTTCATCGTACCATAATATTAGTAAGGATAACCTCAGTTACAGTCTTTTGAGACTGGTCAGGAAGGATTAGCAACAACAACACATGCAGAAAAAGTATTTTATTTTGCTAAAATTGCATAAGACTATTTTAAGAGCCTTCTTGACAAACAAAGCTCCAAATGAAAAAGCTTGATTTTATCTAGGAAGCTCTAGTAGTTAAGTATTTCCTCAACAAAGCACTTCATTTTCAGAAAATACATTTCTTGTGATTCCTGGAGTTTCAAATAGAGATTGGGGTCTTCTATTCTTTTTGAAGGCCAACTACTCACTCCCAAGTGATTTTATTATGGTCCATTGATTGTAAATACAAACTGCAAATCAGTCAGTTAGTCAGTTACATGGTAGCAACTCAATCCGCCTATGCATCTAGATATGGTGAACTGTAAACCAAGCATCAGAATGGGGAACTGAGTTGTTAGAGTTGTTAGTAACAGACCTTTTTCAGAACTGCAGATGGACTGCTACGCTCATACAAAACCATCAACAAACTGGGGCTACACATTTATTGAATATTGTGATGTGGGTTTAATGATGTGAGGAACTTTTCTTGGTCAACTTTAATCTCCCTAATAATAGCTGGGTATAATTTCAATAAATGGGAAATTGACTGAATTTTCACACAGCCTTTCACAAATGTGAATACTTTATGAATGTATATAATTTATGAGTGTGTGCACATTCACATATGTGAACTCACGAATACAATGATGTGGAGATCATAGGCAAGTTGGGCTAAAGTGTCTCTCCCCAGGGGGCGTTGATATGTAGCTGAAGGAAGCTGGAATCAAATCCAGAAATTACAGAATGCAAAACAACTACTCTGTCCATTTCTGGACAACTCAAATTGTCTAATTAGTTTGGTGAACGTGATATAATCTGAGCTTACTTTGCTACACATGGCCTTTATCATCACAGATTCTCATCAGGGATGTGCAGCTGAAAAATCTACTGCAACCGTGTGATACCATCACATCAATATAAATCAAAATCTCTGAGGAATGTTGATGATTCCTCAGAACTTGTTAAAATTCACAAGCTACAAGAATTGAGGACCTAAAGTTGCACTTAAAGGGCTACTTCATATCGTAGCCATTGAGTGTACGTATATAAACATCTGAACTGGTCCCTGTAAAGTTTTGAGCAATATATCACAATTCTCTATCCAAAAATGCAAGCAACTGCTGTCATTTTTAAATATCATATAACTTTATATGTAAAGTGTTTCTACATACAGCTTCTACATAGGCTATAGAGCAGGGGTGGGCAATCCTGGTCCTGGAGGGCCGGTGTCCTGCAACTCTTAGATGTCTCCCTGGTCCAAAACACTTGAATCCAACAGCTGAATCACCTCCCAAGTGCAGTCAAGTTCTCCAGAGTCCTGCTAATGACCTCATTGTTTGACTCAGGTGTGTTGAAGTAGAGATGCATCTAAAAGTTGCAGGAGACCGGCCCTCCAGGGCTGGAGTTGCCCACCCCTGCTATAGAGCAAATCAACAGACTTAAAAAATATCACTAAATAAGAAAGGACGCAAATGCAAAGGCACGTGCAGCACTAGCAAACGACACTCCTGTTCTGTAGTTCTGATTGGATGTTTTTTTTTTGTTTTTTTTTTGTTTACTTGTTTTTTTTGCATATCGGAACTAATATTCCCAATATAACAAACCTGTAGAACATAGTTGGCACATAAAAATAAACATAACTGCCTACCTTTAAAAGAGACGCGGTCCTGTGGACTTCAGGTGTCGTTAGGAAAGTTTGCCCCAAGGCATAGCTAGTCTATGCGCACCGGATCGCCAGACCAAAAGACGCTTCCAGCCCTCCCCGCTACGACAGCTTGAGCTGGCGGGGTCACCGGCCAATCACTCACTGGGAGCAGATGTGAGTGATATAACCACGGCATAATTACCCGGCGTTTAATTTGGCCAATTTCCGTACTTTGTAAAGTCCCTGTTTTCATTCGTCCACCAAATAAGGCTGTGCGGTTTTCATCAGGGAGAGAGAGCGAGACAGACAGAGAGAGAGAGAGAGAGAGAGAGAGAGAGAGAGTTGTGTCTGAACATCTGTCAGTCTGCTCACAACACCACACTTGAACGGCTCAATATGGATTCGTTTTCTGCAATCTTTTGAAGGCTGTTGTATTTGATTTGAAGAAATGCACGTATGTATCCTGGGCAGTTTCTCAGATAACTGTCCTTTGCCTTCCCCCCAGCTCTGTTTCCGTAGACAACTCTTTATCGACTTAATAGTTATCGTAAATGTAATGCATAGCTTTCTAAGCTCTAGGAAATGCAAAGTACTTAGAAAGCTATGAATTAAACATAAAATTTCCAAAGCGAGTGAAACTATAATTCATTGTATTTGTCTGGCCAGCAAACCATACTGTCCCTGCATTGTGAGTCTGCTTTTATGTAGCAGCACCAGAAGAGGGCGCCCGTGTGGCCATGTGTTCATTTAGGCTAGATTTAAAACATCGCAGGCTTTTCTGTTCGTTTTACTATGGCTGGCTGCTCCACCAGCACATCATCTCAGATTCTGCTCTGCTGGTCTTTTTAATATATACAGTACAGACCAAAAGTTTGGACACACCTGGTCATTCAAATGGTTTTCTTTATTTTCATGACTATGAAAA
>CAEFZX010017424.1:0-18183 GCA_903066825.1 Alfaro cultratus
TGTTTACAATGTTTGTATATGTGCCGTTTATACATGTAGCAAAACATAACATCTTAAGATTTCGATACTTCTGAAGCTGTTAGTATCTTCTAAACCAGTGTTTTCTTCCAATACCAATTTCTAATGTTCAGATTTTTTTTTTTAGTTTGTACATTCATGTTAAGAAAAATATTTCTTAATATTTTAAGAAATATTACTATTTCTTAATATTAGCATTAAGAAATATTAATTTTTAATGAAAAAAATAATTTTTCATAAAAATACATTAAAAATTACTTTTTATGAAAACATTTTGTCCCTGCTTATTTTGTAAGATATGAGTTTACAGTCTGATAAGAGAAAACAAGTTTGGTAAGCATATAGTAAATATTGTAAATAAATCATTCAGTTGTGATGATTTATTTACATAAATAAATCAACATACATACAGGTATGCATGTTGATACATACATACCTGTATGTATCAACATACAGGTTGATAAAATTAACTATGAATTAATTCTTTTAATGTTTCTTGCTTATATATCCTGGGCAAATGAATAATGTAAAGCTGTGTATTATGTTTAGTCAGATCAGACCAAGAATTTATCAGCAAATAGAATCATGGGGGGGGTAATTTTTTGTTGGATAGGTTGTAAACCACAGAAAATGATTAGGGCCCCTTAACATTTAGCTAACACTGATGTGCGCAATTATTATTTTTTTTAGATTAAAGTCCAAAATATGACTCGAGCCCGAGCCGCTTCCCAATTTTGGTTTAATAAACAAAAAGCGAAAAAACTAGTCTATTTTTGTTTTCATTTCAAACAAACAAACTGCCTGAAAATACAAAGACCTGCTCGTTTTCCCATTTCTCATTTAGTGCACAAAACGAAAATGGAAAAAACAGATAACGAGCGCTCGATTTCTGACTTTCAGGTCAGACCACTAGTCAAAAATTAAGAGTATTCTGACCCAAAAGTTCTCAGTCCGGCTTACAGAGGGGCCGTATCACACACAAATATTACACAGTCTGCAGACAAACAATCTTGATTGTTTCAAGCTAGGTACTATTTTCTGCCAACTGCAAGTCAGTTTTAATGCTTAAAGCTGGTACTATTTCAGAAATTAGACATTTCCCTGTAAAGTTGGTTTGTTTCTCTGCCATTAACACAATATCAGCAGCACACTGCTAGCTTCAGGTTCTGAGTTTATTCTGTGATTGGTCTGAATATTGTGGATGTGTTTATTTATGTGGCAATCAAAATCAACTACTCCAACTTCCAAACATGGTTTATGTGAGTTAGAGGAAATACAAACAAAATAAAAGTATAAAAAGTTAACAAAAAGGTTAAAGTATAGAACTACATATTGGTTCCCCATCTTTAGTAAAACTAAGAATTTATAAATTAGTAGGGGTTTCTCTAGATTCATGATTTGATAAAACTAAGTGTTGGTACTCCATACTTGATTCTATAAAGTAGATGCTTCTGAATGTTGATCTAAAGTAATGAGTACTTTCACTAGATGAGTGTCTCTGGATTCTAAGGTTGTTCTAATTCCTGCTCTGGGTTGAACAAAATCCTCTGGATCTTTTTGTTCCAACTAGCAGGTTTGATTTCTGTTCTCCACTAAGTATTTAGTAGAGTTTGATTAAAGCAGACTAAACAGGGCTGGTGTGAATGCACCCTAAGTTTCCAGCATCTAGGAGACCGAGCATGACTGAATAATTATCATGGTTGATGATGGGTGTTCATTCACCCATCATCAACTGTTGAATTTAGAGTTGGTCCATTCCACTGTACATGATTTTGCAAAGATCACACAGAAAAATAACAAATACACAAAACCAAAGCAACATTATGGAAATCTTGTGTAAATAGTGCTCTTTACTTTCTAAATAATGTTAAGTAAATTAGCAAATATTCTTCGATTCATTTAACACCACTACATACTGTGAAATGATTTTTTTGGGGGGGATTTCACAGTTGCCATCACATTTAAATGATTCTGATGTTTGAGAGCTTTTAATAATTTTTGGCACTGATTTCTGAGGCGGCACTGAATCATAGCTTAATGTTTTAGGCAACAATTAATTTACTGGGCTGATTGATGTAATGAAAACTCATTTTGCCTCACAGGAAAAAAGGAAACATCTCTGACATGTTCTGCAGCAACCTACATTTTCCACTAGCTTATAATCCAATTAGTACAGCGACATACACAGAGGTCTAAGCATTCAGATAAATCTCGTTTTCACTAACTGTAATGGATAATGGAGTATTTATAGCTACTGAAAACTAATATGATGGTAAAAATCCCAGCACCTTCATCATGCAATACTTGCTCAGCTGTATGTTTTCTTTATTTTTCTTTATTTTTATATAGAAATGACTGCCACACAGACAGAATGGATAACATTCAGCCAGTGTCTGAAAATGGAGTCAGGCATTTGCAGGAGTTTCATTTAATTCTTCACAGCTCAATATGCATTAATATTCTCTTAAAGCTAAATAGAGAGCACCGATGAAGAATGAAATGTTAACTAAATTTTCCCCTAACCTACTTTTTTAAAAATTGTATTAGAAAATCCAGAACAGAGAAAGTAGGATCAGATTTCAAACAAATTAAGGGATCAGAGTTTAGCTTTTACTGCAACATACAAAGAACGTGGGTGGTCATTGTAAGATATATTCAGGAGTTTGTTAACAGACCAGGCACCATATTCCACCTCCATGGGTGTAGGAATCAACAAGTTGTTTTGAGCCTGCATTGACTTTCCATCATGAGTTCTGTTTGTACTATCATAACAATAGAAACATTGTGGCTATTTATTATGAGCCCTTTACATGTCACTGTTTCAATTCAAAACACTTTACTGGTTCCACTGTAGTACGTTCCAGCAAGAAGCTCCTGGGGTAAAATCCTAACCGGGATTCTTTTGTTACCCTGCAGTAATAATAAACATTAAAGCAGTTGTTTCCAAAGTTTAGGCCAAGGACTTGACTTTGATTTGAGAATCAAACAGTGTGTGGTCTTAACATCTTCTTCAGAGGTTAGACTATTTTCAAAACTGAAAATAGTAATAATAGTGCTGTACAAATAAAGAAAAAAAAAGTGTATTGACGCTGTTTATGTTGTCTAATTGCTTGGTAGAATTACTTGAACCAATAATCAGGATCATGTACCTGTTAATTTTTAAGCGAGAACCACTACTTTAAACTCATCATTACATTGTATGGGTGTTTTGAATATAGAGATGAAAATAAAGATTAAAAATGGCTGTTTTTCCTATTTAATCATCTCGAATTGATACTTTGAATACAAAAACTCTCTGGGCGTTAAATCAAGATCTTACTCCTGCCTGGACATAAAAGGCAGGTCTGAGTAATCCTGAATGTCTTGTTCAGGGCACTCTGCCACCATCTTCAGATGCGACTGATTCTCTTTCAAGCAAGAGCAGTTTTATTATGCTGATGAGTGTTTCAATTTAATGGAAAAACCATTAGGCTAAATATATGCAAATAAAGTGCTTCATTCCTTCAATTCTGTTTGTGGCCTAGGGGTTAGATAAAGAGCTTTAATGTTTTCATAGAATGACAATTACTTTTGCAGAATTCCAGGGACCTTCTACCAGCAACCACTTACTGAATTTACCTTCACTTTCATGTGGATTCTTAATGAGGTTATCTGAAGTCCTCTATTTCAGCAAAATCTTTTATTCGCATCACATTGTATTTTCCTGGTTGCATATTTTACATCACTTACTTGTTTTTTCAGTGGTAGATTCTTATTTAAATAAATTAGCTTTGATTTAATTAAATTAAGACAGTACATTAAAATATGTACTTTTTAAATTTTATAGTGTAGAATTAGTACTTGAATTATCTGAGCAGTTCTGCCAATGATAACAAGTCACAATCTTGAGGAAGACTTTTAGTGGGAAAACTCACTGCCTTTGCTGAAAAGCTAGAATTTAGATGACCAATCACAGAGGACAGGGAATGTAGCCAATCACATGTAAAAGCCCGGCTGGATCTGCCCACTGACTGCCAAAAACCTTAACGAAGTTCTCATGTGAGTGAGCAAGTTCAGCAGAGAGATCTCGTTTGGATCTCCTTTTGCGCTCTTGTGCATCTCCAACCCACTTGAGGAAATCCTCATGCTGTCTCAATTCCCTACTCACAGAATCACATTTACTCTTAACTTTTGGCATGATAGTGACGCCATACTTCACTCCCATCAAATGTTTTGTTATCAGTACAAAGGAAAAGTCAAGAAAAGTTGAGAAGAACTTCTTTATTTTCTTGAAAGTTGTGCATTTACTTCAAAGGGTAAACTGTGTGCACTGCATTTTGTTTTTCACAACAAGGTTAAAATACTCCGTTTTCTAATAGATCCTTTCTTTTTAAAACCATTAGAAATTGTTGCACAACACTGGATTAAGAAGTCAAAGGCCCAGCATCAAAATCAATGTTGTGTATTATATATTCACTATAACCAGAACTGACATTTTGATTTGTTGTGAAGTAAAAATATCTTTATTTAAATATGATTCCTTTATATCATAAAAAATAGTTTATTTCCCCCTTCAAAATGTTGAGTGACTAATGCTATACCAGAATATTGTTTATGTTGTAGGTTTGGACTGTATTCAGGTTCCTGTGTGTGAGGATGTTCGAGTTATTGTGAGATGGCTCTGTGGACTTAAAGGAAGGCCTCTGAGTCACATGGCTGCAACAGTGACTCCTAACACTGGATGATGCTCGTTATGTTGTGTTTTGTGTTGATAAAAATTATTATAAAATTCTGATTCACCTTGTACAAAATCACTAAATAGAAAACACATTTGCACAAGTAAATGTGAAGCATTGTAGCTGAAGAAATGAAAAGCCACATGAGTACAAAATTAAAATGGAGCCTCGACACTGCAAAGGGGTAATACAGAGGCTGTGACAAGGTTGTAGTGAGAATCCATTCCATACAGACATAAATAAAGGTCCAATAAATAAAAGTATAAATACTGAATAAATAGTCTCTGTGTTGTGTGATTCTGACTTTGTGAGCCTTTCTGAACCACTGCAGGATTTACTTGACGAAAGTTTGTCTTCAGACAGAGGATCCCTTCATGGTTTTCAATAGAAACATGGCCGCTGTTGCGCTATGATTCTGCTGTGCACTAGTTTCTGTGTGACTATGTCAACCAGGTATTTTAGTGACTGAAAACATTAAGGGATTCCATAGCTACTACACTTCTTATTCTGCATCTCCAATGACTGATTATGCAACTTTATATCTTGGTCCTAATTGTTTTACAATGAAAACAAATGGCATTCCCATCATATTGTACCTTTCCATTTTGCTTTGTAGTGGAATGAGGTTTTACTGTGCAGACAGCTGTGAGCAGCAGCATGTGGTTCACAACCTAGCAGAATCTGAGCCATCTGGTTAGTTCATCTTAGTTTTTTTTATCTAATCCCTATTAAAGGCTAAAAGTGTTAATACTCTGAAAGACAATCACATAAATTCAATTATTGCCTGATGAAGTTTTGCATTATGTCCATTTTGGATGTCAGTCAATATTGTATGTGACCGAACAGTGCTCCTTTATACATTTTGAGAACACATTGCAGTCAGGATGAGATCACATTTAGCCATACTGAAAAAATGTATATACTTTTACTGCTATTTAATCACAATATTTAAGGTGTACTTTCTGTCTCTGCAGTGACTGAGGAACGAGATCAAACGTGTTATTCCACTCGTTTTATTTTTCAATTCAATATATATTTTTTAATCCTGACACTTCTCATTGGTTGCCAGTGTTGTAATGAGGTAACTTGCTGAAATTTCACCCGGATTTAAGTTATTTCCACAGGAAATATCATTGAATATCTTACCTGTAGCTAATTAGAAAGACAGAAGAATTACATTTTAACAACATACTGCAAATAAATCCTGCTCTATAACCAGAACTTTCAACCATGCCAACTTATTGTTCCCCTCTACCATTTACCCATACCCTTTTTCCAAGTGTCTTCACACACCAACTCAGTACATGAGACTGGGTGAGCAAATGACAGAGATTCTTGCTTTAGGCCATGGTCTCTTTCCCTGGCAGTCTTCGGTCGTTGAAGGTGTGCATGTTGATGACCTCCTCCGTTTTCACCATGACAGGCGGCTGGGGCTTGTGTTTGAGCTGCCGCTGGCACTTGAGGGAAACCCGCAGTTCGTCCACCATGGCACTGCAGAATGACCTCTGCAGTGGAAAGAACAAAAAGAGAACAACAACTATTTCAGACCACTTCCCTAGTTCAAATATTATGGTCTAGAAATCAGCCAGCAAAATGCCTTAGTTTTTAGCACACACCATCTCATCTTAGAGCAGGAAAATAATCATGAAGTATGGCTGAACATGCAATTGTCATTTTTGGTAACATTAACCACTCAAATCGCTTAATCATTGCATTATGCAGTTTAATTCCTGTAGCTAGATAGAATTTTCCTGTAACTAGATAGAATTGGAATCAAACCCACAACATTCTGGTTGTGAGGCAGTTTTTCTTCCCACAGTCAAGGGCAGAAGGAGGATGGAGGAAAATGAGACGGATTATTAGGAAGCATTAGTGGTGGCTGATCACCAATTACTGATATTTAAAAAGCCTGACTTGTTGATTCTGATTTTGACCAATATCAATATTTTTGTCTGAAATGTACAGTAAATATAGCAAGAAAGTCACTGAGTAGGCAACAGTAGGGTGACTACTGTTAACTACAAACGTGCAGACCTGACTTGGTGGGCCAGTCCTTCAGTGAAACCTCTCAGCAGAGCTACAGAGGACAGTGTTTGACTTTTAGACCTTTGCTGAGGTCAATAAGATCAGTAGACAGATCAGCTTCCCATGTAAGTTTCGTTTGATTACTGATCTCCCAAAATGAAGGAAATAGGCGCTGATAAATCGGAGCATCCTAATGCATAAAGGTATTGTTCAGCTTAGCATTTAACATTATCATAGCTTGATGTCAGACATCTTTTGCAAAATAGAATGCTATATATTCTCATAGTCAATGAATTAGAATTACTGAATTCAAATTCAGTAATTAGAATTCAATATCTTAACTGAATTCTAATTCAAGATATTGCGTGTGTGCATGTGTATGTTTCATTTAGTTAAACACATTGCTATTTACTATCAGATAGATTAATTCAGTAGATGTGATCATTTTACAACTTCCATTCCTCTACTTCTGTCCAATAGAGAGACTTGAATGTATATTTAACTCCTGCTTAAATTTGTTACTTTCAAAAGGTACCTTCAATCTGACCAACAAGATTCAACATAATTCAACACATTCCAATGTATTGGCTATAACAAACTATATATAAAAATACCAAATAGTTTGAACGTTATAACCAGTGATGGAAATAACACTTTTTTTCACTGAGTGATTTAACAAATTGCTATTTTCATTGTTACTACGATGGTTACTGACACTAATATAATTCAGCACACAGAAGGTTGAAGCAGTCTTCATCTGATCAAGATCCAAAAAGAATCACATATGTGTTGCTGATTGGCTGAAGAAGAGGGCAGTGGGAGAGTTGGATTTGTGTTCACACAAGCAGTGAAGCACAGTGAGGATGGACAGCAATAAGTACCCACACCCATGGACCGTGGAATCAGGCAGTGAGAGTCCAGATAATTTAATGTAGAGTTTTTAATGGACAGCACAGATGTCATTTTTTAGTCGAAGACATAAAAGGTCTGAATCTATTATGTGAAATGTTTGCAATGTTGTTCTCAATATCAGTTATTAGCAACTACATTCTCACAAAGCACCTTTCAATATCACATGCTTCAATAAAACTAGTTGCCAAGAATGACAGTGTTGATGCTAGCAGGGCATCCTAAGCCCAGGTGAGGCTGAAATAAGCTTGGCGCATGAAGCAGATGAGGTGATGCAGTCCAAGCAGTCTGAGGTGGGTTTACACACTGCAGCCACAAAATCAGTGTACAGCTTCCAGTTTGTAATTCCTTGTGTGAAGTGACCATCTATTAATTCAATTTCATGATGAATATTTGAACATGTATTTTAAAGTTCTAATAAGATGGGATCCAAAAGGTTTTTCATTAAAAGTAACTCGATACTTAACTTTGCCTGGTAATAGTTACTTTTACAACGTAGTAGTTCAATTACTAACTCAGTTACCTTTGTTTTTGCAAAAGTAACTAGTGACAATTACATTTTAAAAGTAATCTGCTGGTACTGACTTTGATAATACTCTTGTTATGTATACACATTTATTTAAAATTATTATGATGACTATAATTATAAAGAAGCTAACGCACCTTTGAGGAGGTTCCCACTGCACAGTACAACACTTTCATTCTATTGACTGGAATGTTGCCATGGCGATGGTACTTTTTTTGTTTTGAGAGAGAGATTTGCAAGCGGAGATTTAATCCTTGCAGAGATAAGTTTTACGCAAGAGGGGAAAATCTCAGCATGAGCGCAAAGATTTGAGAGGGCACAGAAAATATTTGAAAGAGGGCAGACATTTTGAGTGCAAGCATCGCAAGTTTTGATAACAAAGACATGAAATTCTATTTTCAAACTAAAAATGTGTGCTCTCGATTTATGGCAGTAAAACTCCCCCAAACAAGGACAGCGTTTTTGATCTGTAGTTGTTGTTGATCTGATGCTGTTCACATCAGATCTGCATTGTTAACTTACAGTAGGCAACTGTATCAGCACATATTGCATATGCATGGATCTACTTAATTGCAATGATTAAGTATTCTTTTCGGTGTTGTACAAGATTAAAAATCTCCTGTACAACAGGCCATTGGATTGTTTCTCAGGTTTAGTTTCCCTTGGGTAAGACTAGATCAGAGGAAGACAGACAAAATGAGAATGCTATTAAGAACAAAATTTTTATGAATAGTTCATTTGAATCATTAACACTATAGAATAGAATATTCACTGGCTGTTAAAAGTGTTTACAAGCCTGTTGAATTCAAGGTTTTTGTGATTTAAGGAAAGACTTTGATTAATAATTTTAAAACCTTTTCCACCTATTTTGTGACATGAAGTTAAGCAAAAAAAAAAAATAAAGAAAGAAAATCATCATCCCTGGTTAACTTAGTTTTAAAATAATATTTTTATGTTATTTACATATTTCTTTCGATTGCAAATAATATTGACAAAATCAGGTGGGATCAGCATCTTATGGAGAAAAGCTAAACTTAGTCTGGCTATTGCCTTCCAGTGCAATTGTACTAAAAAAATTCTCGCTTCCAGCCCAGTTTGGCCTGTCTCCTCTCAACTTGGATTGTCTCTGATTTTTGACTGGGCCAATCAGGAAACAGAATGAGAAGTTGTGAACTATGAAATAGATTTTCGGCGCTGTTTTAGAATTGTAGTCTGCCTGCAGTTTTCTCAATGGCAGCGAAGGAAGTGAAGGAAGCCGTTCAGTGCGTGTTGGCCACTCTTCAAAATATTGAATTAACATTAACAGCCACCTGGTTCAGATGTCTTCTGAATGAGGTTGTATACAGTGCAGGCAATTTCCAGTAAGCTTATTAAACTGGCGCATTATACTGTATATGTCGCAGTCAAATGTGAGCATTTGGTTAACATTTAAAACCTCAACACAGTGCACATCTACAGGAATTAATCATTTATCAATACAGAGAGCCCAGGCCCTCTGTATGGAGCAAAGTGTAGTACAAGGGGCTGGTTTTTACCAGGCTAGGCTGAACTGTATATAACAGCATAAGAGGTTTGGCCAAACAATGGGTTACATGAAAGCTCATTGCGCCAGTGGATGGGAAAAGGAACTCTGACTGTTGTATTTACCTGGTATAAAATAAAAATGGAATGAGCTGCCCAAACTGAGCTGCTGTATTCTGTGTTGTTGAAATGCTGTTTTAGCCATGGATTGTCTACAATAAACATTCAATTAATATTTGAAAATTTTGTTTATGATCATTAAGTCAGCTTCATATACAATCCATACACATGAATATTTGAGGCTATATAGGAATTTGCACAATTAGTCTTAATTTTTCTTTGTTATTTCCCTTGTGGTGTCCTGTGAGAATAGTTTAGGAACTCTTAGAACAGGCCCTGAAGTGGTTTGCAGCTGAAATTGACACAACTAGTATGTAAATTGGTCCATGTATAATCAGGCAGTTTGTTTTTTCGTTTGAAACAAAAAATGAAAAAACAAAAACAGTCTTGTTTTTTTTGTTTATTAAACCCAAACAAGAAATCAGATAATGGTTTGAAGTTGTTATCCGAATTCCGATTTTGTGCACAAAACAAAAATGAAAAAAAAAAAAAAAAACAAAAAAAAAACAGATAACGAGTGCTTTTCACAATTCCATTTTTGACAAACGTTCCGACCTGGAAGTTCTCTCTGTCCCTCACACTGAGACCCGTTTTTTGTACACTTGTCCAAAGTGACATCTAATTAATTTGATCATGATACCTTCACACAGAAAGCCTTATACTCTGACTTTGTTTTGTATGCGAAGCTAAAATTGGCTTCTGCATATTGCTTCCAATAAAGTAAATAGCTAAAGGGCTAGTTCACCCAATTTTTCACAACCTTGAGTCTTTAATCTGGTCTCGTTTAAAAAAACGCTCAAACCGCGACTAGAATATTCTGCCAGTCATTCAGACCTTATAGTTTTTTTGTTTAAGTTTTTCCTTTTTGAATAGCATTAGCATACCAATTATAATCCGTTATGTCATGAACAGGTGTCCAGAAAAGTATGATTATCCAAAATGTACAATAGAAATGTACTGTAGTTACTGTATTTCCCAAATCGACGAAGTAGGAAAGGAAGAAACCAGTGACGTGCGGTCAGGGGTGGCAGGTGAGCTGGCTGCCACTCGATGAGAGCATGTTCCTCCTGTCTGTACGTCGCCAATAAAATAAATAAACATTTAATATATGAACTGATTTTCCATCATTTAGCTTATGTACATAATGTACAGTGTTTGTTGTCACCAACTGTGTGTGTACAGTTATCGTGATTCGTGTGCTGAGGAGCGATCAGAAATGACAGAGAACAGATTCGAGGCAAGTCAGGCAGTTCTCTTGCCTCATGGCAGGGGGCGCTCATGATCCCAGACGTTGGCCTTGTGACTCCACTTCTGCAAAGCAGACAGCGAGCTAGCCATACAGTAAATAAGTGAAGTACAGCGATCGATTAATGGTTTTCTCCTCTCTTCCGACGTCAACATGTAAGACTACATTTCTACACTTAAACAGTGGATTTTCAACTGAAGATAATAAATAAAGGAAGACCAACACTGGAGTTGAAAGGTTTACTTCAAATTACAAGACAGAAGGCCACCGCTCTTCTCAAACGGAAAGAAAACACAGGCTTTGTGGATGTCCTTAGAAACGGCCTTTTCTGTGGACTCAGATGGGATTGTGTGGCTTAAACCAAGCATGAGCGGTCGACCACTCATATTCAAAGCCAGATTGCTTTTCTAAAAACGTTTGGGATGTTGAGGATAGACTTGGTATTGGATGAACCGATATTTTTGTGGCGAATGAGCGGCGAATGGACTTCATTCATAAGTAAAGGTAAGACGGCAATAACATTTTTTGTTTCACTTTTTAATGAAATGTGCGTTTTGTATGAGTAAGGAATGCAGAAAAGAAACATAACCCGCAAACATAAAGTGACTATATATATATATATATATATGTATATATATATATATATATATATATATATATATGACTCAACATGAGGGTTTTTCACTTTGTGCTGTGCAGCATAGCACTAAATTAATAATACCTACATTTCCAAGTTTCATTGAGTTAAAGGAATTATTCTACCGCAGCAGCACGGCTACAGATGGCATGTAAAAGTATAGTTTTTTGCCCTTCAGTGTTGTGCACATGCACAAAATTTCATGCAGGGGTCTATATTTGTAAATCTGATTTGATTAAGTCAGTGCCTATCACTGCAAGAAACATTAAAAGAATTGATTCATAGTTAATTTTATCAACCTGTATGTAGCCATAGTTGGTGCTTCACAACTGGATGATTTATTTACAATATTTACTATATCATCAGATTGTAAACTCATATCTTACAAAATAAACACGGACAAAATGTTTCCATAAAAATGTATTTATTAGAATAACAAACAAGCAGATATTCAGCCCATGTTCGAGGAATCATGAAAAAATATTCCTATAATATTTTATAGGAATATAAAATATTATAGGAATATAACAAAAGATACACTGTCTCCACTGTATATATGGAGACAGTGGCAGGTCAGGAGGAGGAAGAGGATCACTGGGAGATTCTGGGAAGCTGTATCCAAACCTGGAGCTGAGGCCTCTCCTCCTGAAGAGCTGCCTGTCTGAAACAATAATAAAAAATAAATAAAATAAAAAAGTTCACACTGCACATAAGAAGCCAATCGAAGGAAAATGTATAGTTCATTCACACAAATATTTTTCTTAACATAAATGTACAAACTAAAAAAAAAAATCTGAGGAAAGGAACATTAGAAATTGGTATTGGAAGAAAACACTGGTTTAGAAGATACTAACGGCTTCAGAAGTATCGAAATCTTAAGATGTTATGTTTTGCTACATGTATAAACGGCACATATACAAACATTGTAAACACTTCATATCACACTTTGAGCTGCTACAAACAGAAAACAACAGTGACATGCCGAGATGTCACTCTGTTAGCGGGGAAAACACAGTCCACTGGCCCGCTGAGCCTGGAGCCGCCTGGTGCTGTTAGTGGAGTTCTGCTGCTCCCAAAACTCTGGAGAACATTTCAAGGAAGCCTCATTTTGGATTAACTAAGTGAATAGATGAAGCTATGAGGGCTAGTTTCTCATCTAAAAAAATCTTAAAACAACTTTTTGTGATAAATTAATAGTGTACTCACCTATATTTACCGCTGCTGGTGGTGCAGTGCAATGGAGGCCATTTTCCTTTCCCAGGTCCGGAGACAAGACAGACATGGCTGGAGGTTGGTGTTCTTGCTTATAAAAAACTAAAATAAAAACTCAAGCTAACCACTTTTCTCAGGTGACTGGTATTATTTGTTTCTCACAGGAGCATTACTTAAACTGACTTGTGGTTTGCAGAAAATACTACAGCGTGAAATGATCAAGACTGTCTGTCTTCAGTCTGTATAATGTCAATGTGTTACAGGTACCGAGTGTCAGGACTGCTGTAACAGTGATGACAATCTGGAGGACAAATTAACAAGGAGTCCGCTATGACGATCGCAACGCTGCCGTTAGCATCCAGATTGCGTTTTTTTTATGACGAGAACGATAAATTGTTTTAAATAATGAGTCTCCTTCGGTTTTAAAAAAAAAAGACTGATAGGTGTTGCATTTTCCCATGTGTTAGTTTCCAGTTGAGCTTACTTAATTTTCTGCATTAACTTTTTAACATGGTAAAACTCAAACCTGTAGTTTCACTAACTTCAAATAATTCAAATTCCAAAATATTTTGATCCCAAAGGGAAATTACATTTATAAGCTTATACTTGATGCCAAGTCCTGCTTTAACGTGAGTACCTAGTTTTCTACAGCCTGTAGATCAGAGATTGACATGGTTTCTGCCTCATACCATCTCAGACAAACAGCAGGCAGTGCTGGTTCAAGGAAACTGTGAGGCATCAGTAGTCACATCACATCATTGAGTTCCAACTCCAATTTTCTGTTGCTGAGTGCACACAGATAGAGGCACAGGAAAATTACAGTAGTCACCTCTGATGCAGCCAGACTAAAGCAGAGTGTGGAGGCAGCAAAGACACATGCCCAATAACCTTACAATGATGTAAGAATGTTTAAATTATACATTGTCAATTAAAAACAAAAAGTTAACATTAAAAAATGAATATTTATCACCTTAATTATGTCTAACACAGTAATGACCTAGTGAAATATAGGAAAACAGTGGCACTTTTAAATCAGCAGCAATATTTTAAAATTTATATGAAATTTTTTTTTAACTGTACCAAGAAAGTAATTCCCAAAAACCTGAAATCTGCAGTCAGGGCTTCAGTTAAAGAATGGTGGATCTTTCAGGTCTTGCATCAGAAATGTGCAACATAACCGTCTTAATTGTATATTGTAATTTATGCATGTCTCTATCAAAGGTTGTTTAGCTGTTACATTGTTCCAACCAGGTGCCACTTTTTCTTTTCAGTTTCTTTAAATATTTTAAGAACACATTGGGTCTGAACGATAACGCTCGCCTCCCAAAATGCATTGCAAAGCCTTGGCTCTTCTATAGCTGGCATAGTAAACAGCAAATAGGAAAACTGAGTTTTCCTATTCAATGCAGTGCTTTGTTACATTACAACCAGATTTTTTCTTTTTTTTATTGTACATGAATATTCTAAATTGTTTTGTGAAATAACATTCAAAGTTGTCTGTAGAGTGGGGATTAGAGGTGCTTTTCTGTATTTTTAATACAAGATCCATTTAATAAGCTCACCACTGTTGTAGATTCTGCTGTAAAAGTTTTATTTTGAAACTCAGTTTGTATTAAATTTTGTTAAGTTTTGAATATGGTAGAGTGGCTAGCATACGTCCGTATGGTATACATGGTATACAGACACAAAAACATTGTTTTAACCTGTGTGGTTAACCCTCTCCAGGCAGATGTTGCAGATTTGCTTGATGATTTTTTTGATAATTTTGACTATTTTGAAAAAAAGTCTGAATTGTATATTACTACCCCATATGATCATTTTCTCCAAATAGCAGATTTTTCCTGCAACTAGAACTTAATTTGAGCCTGAGAGGGTTAAAATGGGCAACTTGAATTTAAAACCACTATTTTAATAAAGATTAAATTGGTTGCAATAACTCTACTTGAAGTTACCTTTAAGGCACACAAACCTGCTACAGATGAGGCTTGACAGTTTCACCCAATTCAATAATTTTATTTATTGCACAATTGTTTTCACTTTAGTCAAAAAATATACCAATTTAAAACCACTAACACATTAAAAGACAGTTATGACTCAACTCAGAGATGGCAGTGCAAATCAGGATAGTGACCTAAAAAAGAAACAGCAAACAAGACAGCAAGAATAAAGAAAATCGTGCGCCAAACTAGAAAAGAGTACCACCACCCAGAAAGTCCACCATCTCAAAATAAAAGGAAACGACACTCAAATCACATACATTATTTTACAGTTATACGGTTCAGTCCACGACAAATAATCAAGCAGCCACAGTTTGGATTAAGAACCTCCACCCCGCAGCAGATGCCACCCAGAACAGCACTATAAGAATTAGTCCGAGGTGATCACAAACCAGCCTGAATCGGCAACGCTGGATGAGTGACAGATCCAGCTTTACGCCGAGCATGAAGCCGGCAAGCAGGACAACAGGTAGGCAACCGACAACAGCTAACAGGACGCCCACAAGCCAAGAACGACGGGCAAACAGCCGGCCAAAAACAAACAGCAGCGTCTATAAAAAATAAATGCCAGAAATGGAATCTGGAAGAGAAGCTGGGTTAATTTTATTTATTTATTTTTCTTATAAACCTTCTCAGCAGGGATATATATATATTTTTTTTTTACAGTTTTTATTTTTGGTTCCCAAATACTGTTCTGGGAGGACTGTTTTTAGTGTTGCAAGGTTCTGCAAAGTAGCTGCAGCAGCCAGGCAGAAGCTGAACTAACTGAGCTGCTGATAAGATGTGTGCTAATGCTACCTCTCACTCTCAGCAATGTTTATAGCTTTAAAAATAGTTCTCAGTTTTTGTGCTCCATAAAAATATGTTAACTGTTTTTAAGTGTTTTAAAAACTTTGGGTTTGGTTAAAATTAAACTGTTGCTCTTATAAAGTTTGTCTGAAGTTTTCCCTCCAAAATGTGTTTGTTGGACTTTAGGGACCTGAGTATGAGTATGCCATACCGATGGCTGAATGTGTCCCACACTGTGTCTTATAGGAATAAATTGACACAGATCCTGATTCCAGTGTGACTTATTGACCCTTTTTTACAACTGTTACAGAAGCATACAAAAGATGAGCATTTCACTTACCACTTGAGCTCTATATGTAGTGCCTCTGACAGGAAGGGAAATCAGGCAGCCTGGATATACAACAGAAGCTGAGCTAAAGATAAGCTAACAAACATTGAAAGTGTGGGAAGCTTCTTACCACAAGGAGGATTGATCAGCATTTAGAATGTGGTTAAGCGCACCATTTGGGCGTGCTTTAGTACACGGCTGTTATACAGAAAACAAAAATATATTATCACAAATAACAAGCCAGCGTGCAGCACCAGCAAACGCCGAGGTCTGAACCGGAGAGAAAACAACATGATGTCAACCAGGTGAGGGAGGGCCCTTCATATACCAACAGCAGCGCTGCAGCCAATTAGAATCAGTCACTTGTGTGGCGCGTTCAGAGCCTATAGGGCATACTGCCACATGTATTGTTGCTGCCTTCTTTAGAAAGCTGTTTGAATTAATTACTTTAAAAACATGTTTCATAAGTCTTTTCCTTTCTTTTGTTTATTCCAAACTAAACCAAAATTAATGCTGCTCCTTCTAAGGATAGTCAGGAAATAAGACCCATCTTTTTTAATTTTGCTGGATGTGTCTGACTTTCTTCTGCACCTGAGAGCTGTTTCACAAAAGTCAGATTACAAAATCCAGGATAAGAAATAAAGCCAAGCTTGATAGAGCTTCATCAGTTTATCTTGGTTTTATGCGTTTCACAAAGACCAGACCAGGCTCAGGAGGTGGGGCTTTGTCAAGCTAGGCTTAAGTAATTCAGGTGAATGCGTGTCCACAGATTTCTTCAGCAGACCATGAGATTGATCACAGATTCATTGATACAACGCTAGTTAAACTGCATACACCATACCTCACACCAAGTGAACAACATCTTTGTATTGAAAAACAACCTGCAAATAATTACGGATCTATTAAATGTGTTTAAAGTAATGATGTGGGACCCAAAGGTAAGAGGCAGCAGGTGCTTTTGAATATTTAATGAAAAATCAAGAAACAAAACCTTAAAAAAATAATAAAGAAAACAGGGAGCCACATCAGAACAAAACTAATAGGAGCCAGGAACAGAAGGGAGGTGACAAGATAAGGCAGGATAACTAGGATTACACCAGAGGAACTAGCAAGGATGAACTACGAATGAGGTGCTTAAATACTGGGAGGTTAAATGCTGAACAAAAGCAGCAAAATCAGTTATCTCATCCTGGGCCGATCAGATAACTGATTGCAGGTGTGGGGAAAGAGAGAAAGTGGGGTGTGAGGGAGAGTACACTGGGGACTAGGAAATGAATCTAACTAAATAACCTGACAAAAGAAACATAATGAAACTAGAGTAAAAAAAGAATAACTATAAACAAAAAATAAACATAACTAGAAACACTACCCAGATAACAAGCAATGGTAATTCAATGGGTTTTTTGCTTTTTGGTCAATGACTGGTTGTCAAATTATATAACGCTGGGAAACTTCACACTGAAGAAACCGGGTCACAACCTCAGACTCGTGGAACACAGACTGGAGATTGGGGCAGACTAGGGTGGCAGAGGGGGTGGAGGAAATGTAGACGTGGAAACCTAGAGACAGCCTGGTAAGCAGGAAGTTGACAAAGGAACGATATGGATGGTGCCTGCAGGAGAAAAGCTAATTCAGGGATGACAACAGGGGTGGCCAGGAAATGAAAAATCAGGTCCTGGATCCAGGACGGTCCTTGGAGGACGGACGGTGAGGACAGACTGATTTGGGCTGTGTTTCCTTGCAAAGGCTGCAGACATGGAGAAAATTACAAAATGGAAACAAACAGTAAAGTCATTACAAAGGGGTGTTATTAAAGACCTGAACTCTCCTTTGGTGATCTGTGAGTTGATGGTTAGAAGGGGCCAGAAGTTGACATTGGACAGAAGGGGTAGGAAGCACCAGTTTGGAGGAGCAGAGCAAACTTTGGTGGAGGAACAGGAGACAGCTTGGGTGAGCATAATGAGAATTTCGGTATTGTTTATTGTCATGCAATAGCCAGCCCCGCCTACAACCCTCACAACTCCTTTGGGTTGACTACTGACCGGTTCTCCGTCTAACGGGTCAGGAAGATCTCTAAGACCTCGAGTATTACCCAACAGCAGATCTTAGCCAGATAATCTGTTTAAACCGGTGTCGGAAG
>CAEFZX010017428.1:0-34007 GCA_903066825.1 Alfaro cultratus
GACACTTTATGACAACAGTCATAAATATTCATGAAGACTTACTCATGTTCATGACGGTGTCATGACAGTCTTATTCACAACCAGTCAAATAAAGTGTTAACATTTTATATATAAAAAAATGGGTGTCTAATTCTAGTCCAAGGGAGCTACATTTTTGCAACATTTGTACTCATCTCTTCTCCAACACACTGAGCCAAATGAATGGCTCATTACCAGGCAAAGCAGAGCTGAATGACATGCTGATGAGGGAATTTAGCTGTTTGATCCAGGTGTGATGGAGAAGAGATGCATCTAAAAGTTGCGGCCTAGTAGCACTTGAAGACTGGAGTTCAGCACCACTGATACAAATGGATGATCTGTCTCCAATGTGACTGAGATTGAGTCATTTCACAAAGAAAAAGGAGCAGAGTGTTAGTCTCAATGTGTAAAAAACATGTTGACAACCACTGGGGATTTTCCTTTCATTTCAACATTAATCCACTACTTTGTAATGGTCACAGAAAAAACATTAAAATCCATTGTGGTTTGTTGTAATGTGGCAAAAAGTGAAAAAACGTTTGAGGCACATTCTTCAAATACTTCAGTAAGACAAAGTACATCTAACAAGTTAATAAATTCCCTTAGACATAATCCTGTTTGACCTCAAAGATTTCACAGTACAAGCACCAGAAAAGTCTGATTTGACAGGAGTTATCAAGAAAGTTATGCAATAAGATTAAGTGTAGCCCAAATATCCCCGTCTCTCTGCGTAGTGTGAAAAGCTTCAAACTTTTGAATAGCTGAGATTTTCTACATGTGAAAGGACACATTTATGATCAAAGGAGCAATAAACGGAAAGAGCATGGGAGAGAATTACAAGCAACAAAATCCAAATGCCACTTCACAACAATAGACTCCTGTATTTTCTGTGTTCAAATTTCTTCTTAAAAGTTAACCTGCCAACTTCATTTGTGAGCCTCTGATGTCAAAACAAAGCTCAGTCATCTCTGGGTGTGTGCACAGCGTGCAGAGTGAGAGGCCAGCACATTGGCTTAGATGTGACTTTCAATCATGGTGCGTGCCTCAGCCCACCAGACTGTGCTTAACCCAGCTCTGGCTCATAAATCAACCGACTGTCTCAGTTTGGCTGCAGCATTCAGAATTCCCCGTAGAGTGATGCACTGTAAGTGTTAACCCTCTGTGGTCTATACAAGCAAGCCTCTGGCTGGCCAAGTTGCCACTGTGATCTGCCAACAGTTTTCTAGCCGTTTACTTTCTTTTATTAATATATTATTTTGTCAGAATAACTGTTCCTAGTTTGAAAAAGTCTGGAGAAATTGTAATAGTAGAAGATGAGTTTTACTAAGGACTATGGATCTTTCCTCAAGCTAGATGATTTGTATTTATTTTCAAACATATTGCATCCTATTTTTTTTCTTTGTTTCCAATTTTTTCTTGCAATTTTAGTGATTTTTTGGAAAACGTTCCCACTAGCATTTTGGTTTGCAAACCACATAAACTCCAATTTTTTCAGTTTTCCAACAAGAAACCTAAAAATGCTTAGATCAATCTTTCATCAGAAAGAAAATCAAGGTTTGGCAAAATTAAACTTTGTTTTTCTTACCAAATATGTCAGTATAGATGAAAAACACTAAAGCTGAAGAAATAAGGTACAGTGTGTCTTCAAATCCTGTCACAAAGTGCAGGTGTATCGGGTTTAAAATTTACATTGTTCATTCCCATTCACCTATCCTGAATGGGAATGAACTAAGTCATTTATTTTTCATTTAATGTCACTGTCTTATCATCTGACCATCTCGGGATAAAACTTCAATTTTCTACGTACAGTCTATGACTGTTCTCTATTGGCCAAATAATTATTGTCTGAATTAATCAGAAGATAACTCCAACACTGCCGTGTGACCTTAGCCACGTCATGCATTCAACATGCAGAGTGAATATTCATATGCACAAACAGTACATCTCCATTGCTTAGCATGACATTAAATAATGGTAATATGTCTGGTATAGCAAAAGATCCCATTGTGTATGCTGGGTAGAAAAGTCAATCCAGATGCTTCACTTTCTAAAAGCAGTTTGTCTTTGTATGTCTCTACAGCACATTTCAGATATGCACTAGTATATTGGAAATAAAATTTAATTGAATGGGTATTTTAGAGCAGTTCTTGGTTTAATAACCAAACTTTAAGTTGGAAAATAAGGACAGCTGATTTCACTGTGTATCCATTTTTAACATTGCAAATTATGTAAGAAGTTTGTTCACAAATTTTCAAAAATGTAATCAGTGTTTGAAAAAGAGTTTGTCTTTATGCTATAAAGTCAAGGAAAACAAGTACAACTCTTCTGTAATTTTGCCAGTTCTAAACTAGAGTTGTAACATTCAAACAGATTCACTGACTTATTTGTAGCCTTTCACCAAGCTGAAAATAAGTTTCTATGAAAATATATTTGGTACTACATTCACAAATAAAGATTTGCATGTAACATTGTATGTGTGAGTCTCACTGAAAGAGATTATAGAGCTCCAAGTGTTTTATTGGCTGTGCCGCTGCGTTGCGGGTGTCAAAGCTTAGTCAGATTCCGGCTGTAATTTATCTTACATGAGGCCGGTTGGAGACTGGGAGCTTTCATCGCTGTGTTATTGATGCGTAACACTTGAGCCACACTCCTAGACTGCGTTGCTACAAGAGTCAGACTAATCTTTGCTTGACACAGTAAAAATACAATAAATAAGATGGTTATTTTGAGAATGAATTTTGGATTGTATTTATTAATCATCTGTCTCGCTCACTGAAAGCTAAGTGGATTTAGGGACACACACCGGAGCACAGCAGAAGAATCCCAAACAGAACTCCAGGAAAGTCTATAAACAAACCTGGAAGTGAAAGAACAGATGAAGTTTGTGTATGTTTGATTTTTTTATTTTGTATTATTTATTTATTTATTTTACTGTAGATTAGAGTGTAAACTGTGACACATGTTGAGGATCAGCTCAAGAAGAAGCAGCAAATCACTTTCCTGGACATTTCCCCAGAGCTCTGTTTATAAATCAGTCTCTCTGTGTTGCTATATTCAGACACAGGAGTCATACTTTGTGTATGATGTTTGTGTGTCTTCCAGCTCAGTCAAACAAACGCTGCTGTTTAATGTACTCACCTTACATACCTTGTGTGTATTTTGTCATCTTGCTTGACATGTTTCAACTGTGCTGTCTGTACGGACCTCTGTTTATGTCAGCGTCTGTGTGCGAGTGTGTTTCACATGACGGTGCAGCCTGCTTCTCTGTAGACTCTGGGCCTGTCGACAGTCCAACTGCTCCCTGTCAACCGCCAGAACAGCTTCAAGTGTTGGTGAGGAGCTGCTGAAGGAACCATGCCCATAGAGGAGAAAAGGCGTCTTGTGTGTGTAGGTCTATGTTTTAATGTTTATGCACATCTGTGTGTTTATGTGACTTGTCTCTCTGCATTACACTGCTGTGTCTCCTCACCTTAAAAGCTTTTCTTTAAAACCTTCACTATTTTACTTTTTTTTTGCATTATTTTTGTTCCCACTCTTTCACCTCCTCACATTTGCCCCAAAGATTCTGATGAATGCACATCCTGAGACGTGACCTTGTCTCCAGGGGTTCGGGTGAGCAGAGCAGCCAAGTGTTACAGAACCCCGCCTTTGTCATGAAAATAAACAGAACTCTGAAAATATGGGGAGGGAAGAGACAAAGACTCACAGGAGAGCAGAAGACAAAGACAGTATGAATTGTCATATTACTCAAAATTATTTTCTTACTCTTTAACCACTATCCTTTGTAAGCTACAAGAAACCAGGGCTGATAGAGAATTTGCTCATTAGTTATATGCTTATTTATTGCAACTGGAGACTAGGCTGGGTAATAAGTGTTGATCAAGGTTTAAAAATACTAATGGTTAAAAAAAAATAAAAGTTTTCCATCATAAACTTTTCCCAGTTTCACATCCTTTATTTAGATGCCAGAAAAAGGACCGGTGTAATTTTCTCTAGCTGTGTGAAGCTTAGCATAATGCAACACTGCACTTGTTGCTATCCACTGCCCATCAGCTGACTAAAACAAGGCTGATACCCTTTTTCTTTTTTTTTTTTCTTTTTTTTTTTTTAAAGACAATTTAGTTGTAAATATTTAAAGTCACAAAAACACATTAAGTGATGTTGTGGAAAGTAAGGGAGCACTGTACACCATCCTCATGAGGATAACTGTTACTGTTTGTTAGACTGCAATGAGAGAACTGATGAATAAACAGCAAAAGAAGAGGAGAACGGGGAACCGCCATGGAGGAAACAGACAATGCAGAACAGAAGAATCTGGTTAGGAAACTGACAGGCTTCTTACTACAGAGAAGGTGAATAATTGACATGAGAGCCAGGTGTGTCTAAACAGGGAAATACAGTACAGCTGGAGGAGAACCCAAGCAGGGAAACCGACTAATAAACTCTGGAATGAACCCAAATGAAAAAAACAAAAAAACAAAACAGAAAACAGGAAACAGAAAGATTTAACAATGAAACCCAAAAGAAAAAACACTAACATTAGAATCTAGTCTGAGACACAAAGACAAGAGCAAAGAAGAGAAAAACTCAACCCAAAAAATTTAACTTGTTGAACATCCTTGGTGTTGTAATAGGCAACTTAAAATAATTCAAGTACAAAAATTAAGTAAGAACAAAAATACAGATTGTTCCTGACCCTTAGCATCAAAATGAGATAACGTTCTTCACAATACACATTTTATACATTTATAAACCTCTGTTTCAAAAATCCAAATTGTTATAAATAAATGCCATACAGTTGACATGAATGCAATAGTCAATATGCCATTCAACTTTTTGAAGTGATGGGAACAATTGCTACTGTTCTGCTTAAAATACAATTCTATTACACACTTTTTTAGTCATTTATTCTTTCGGAAATTACAAATTAAACAGTTGCATTTTTACTCAAGGTTATCAGATTGTGAGAGTTTCCCTCCAGTCCATGCCAGAGGCCTGTTGGTACTAACTTTTGTGGTGTGCTTAGCATTCATTTTTACTTAAAGGAAAACTTATCTTCTGTGCAAATCTATCAGCATATTGAACACACATGTTTGACCAAGCAAACAACTTCACATGGTTTGGTATTTAAACACCTGGCTCAAGAAGTCGCACTATGTCTAAGATTCCTCTCTGAAATGATTTTTTGTCTAACGACACCACCGGGAATGCTGCATGACCAGAAACTGAGTACCACAGGGCACTAAGCAAACTCTACATGAAGGCAGAGTAAACGGTTAAAATCCCATCAGTCTGAACGCCGAGCCAGAAGCCGAACTTTCAGAGGATGGGCTTAGCTTTCTTTAGACCGTGTAAACTCCCAGAGGCTAGAAAGAGCAACCACAGACCAACAGTGGCTAAAACATCCACTTCACATTCTCTGACGCACTTTAAGGAGAGTATCTTTTAACCAAGGCAAACTTTGATGCCATGCATTTACTATATATATGACATTAAAGTACCTGGAACAATAAGCTAATCTTCAAAGAACCTCATTAGAGCATACAACTTCCTTCAAAAGGAGACTGAGTCCAAATCCTTTTTCTTTTTTTCTTCATCTTACAGAAGAGCTCATCTGATCCCTGAGGCTGGAATTCATGTCTGGTTCCTGCACATCACTAAAGACTGGAGGCTTTGATTTCATGATATCATAACACATGCTGTTAATACTCTCTAGCAAATGCAAAAAGGCCTTGTCTGGCTGCAGGAGCCTCTGACTGAATAAACTACAAACAGGACATTGACAATGACAAACAGCAGTATCACAGAGACAAACATTAGTGATATTCGGCATCCATAATATTATTACACCAGCGAAAACTATTTTCCAGCCCTGGGATTTACAGAAACACCATTATGGCAGCTGAAATGACAGGAGGGGAAACATTATTATTTCTCTGCATCCTTTTCTTTTACCATTCAAATAGCTAAAAGGTGGATGTGCCTAACAGCAGGAGGAGCCTTTTCACTCCTCCACCTCGCCTACTTCGGCTTTCACGAGGTAAATGGGGTTGAGAGAAAAAAGAAGATAGCAGGGGGCCTGCAGATTTGGATAATGCAATTACTCACAATGGCGGTGATCAGTGGGAGAGAGAATAATGCATCACAGGGTGACTTTGGCAGCTAAGCCTTTGATGTGAGAGCATCAACGGCTCTGCAAAACAAACACGGGGAAGAGGTATGGCTGAAGGAAGTTGGTATCTGTGTATGAAAAGAGTGGGAAAAGAAACATTATGATCCCAGAGTCATTTTACCAAAATCAAAAAGAACAATTACCAAGCAGGCTTCATTTATCTTAAAATAGAAACTCTTCAATGCATGATTTTTTTTTTAAAGACTTATCAGAGCCTCGGTAAGGTATTGGGTCACCAGAGGTTTCTATATAAATGAAACAGATTCTGTATACCACATTTCCATCTTTCTAATAAAGGTCCCTTGTGTTCAACTGTTTGGAAATTCTTTAAATATCGCTTTTTTGTTTCCATGAACTTTGAGTGGGAAGAGTAATCATCTGCTAGCCTTCTGCATAATAAATAAACTTTTATATACTTAACCTACAAATGATCACAAATAAGACATGATTCAAAATACACTTCACTTAGGGAAATAAGAAGCCATTAATCCCAAAGAAACATAAAAGAAGTTTGCATATTAGAAATGTTTTTACGCACAAAGACCTTAGTATTTGTGACTTTCCTGTGCTGTAATGACCTAAAGTTGAAGCATTTTCCCTTGTTACATTTGGAAGAAAGGGTGGGAACTTCCAAGTCAAAGAAAACCATCCCGACAGTGAAGTATGAAAATGGCAACATTATGTTGTGTTGGCAGAGATGGGTGACCAAAACAGAGGAAAGAACTCTGTGTGCAAATACTGAAACAACATAAAAACATTAGCTAGGAAAATAATGGATATGCACAAATTGAACTTCTACATATAGATAATGAACCAAAGCATAAAGTTAGTGGCTTGGAGACAGAAAAGCCAGTAATTTTGGAGGCAAAGATTTGATCTCAGTTCAGTAAAAGTAAAAAAAAAAACTACCTAAAAAAATAAATTCTGACTTTTAGAAAGTAGATATAATTAGGGTAATCCTAACATACACAAAACAGAAAAGGTTTGGTCTGATTTAAAGTCAGAGACAAATGAAAGGTGTTGCTAGGTTTTGAACTTTATGCAAATATCTGCTTTCAGCAGTAAGTTCTGTCCACTTACTTTGCTTTTGTCATTCTCAGTATCTATTTGAAACTTCGTCATACCTTTGGGCATCATGTTCAAATACACAAACCAACATCCAGTCTTATGCATCTTTGGATTAGCAGGGTAGTGTGTCTCATGTAGTATGAGTAATATGAGTTTTAAGTTTATCAATGCAAAAATGGACTCTTGAAATTTATGGAATCAAACACATTTTTTCGTCCCGGTTTTACTGGATCAGATATTTAAAAAAAACAAAAACAAAAACAACCCTGGCTGTGACCCCTGCCATTTTATCTCCTCCTCTCATCTTCCTCCTCCAGCTTTTGCTCATTCAGGAAGATGAAGACAGATAGCCATCATATGCATGTGTTGACATGCCGTGGCAGATATCAGTCTGATTGCCGGTGGGAAACACCTAAACAGAGACTCTGCAAAGTCTCTAAGTGACAACAAAACAAACAATACAAAACACAGACGTCAACTCATTTCACTTCCTCCTCAGTTATGTCTCATCCCAACTTTGAACCCTTTTGGAGTTCTGTCATATTTTGTAACAAATATCATTGTCCTTCACCTCCTACCCCTTTTTTATGGCCTTCTATTTTACCATGAAATCCAGAAAAGGGAGACCACAATAACATTTCACTAGAGACTCAGTCAATATTATTCCTTGACATCTTCAAAGCACGACAGAGGATATTGGAGCCTGAGCAGGAGATGGGTGGAGGTAGGATAGACTGTGCTTGTCTGTATGTGTGTGTGTGTGTCTAACTGTGTATAACACCTGGCAAAAGTATTTACACCCCTTAAGCTTTTAACATTCTGTCACAAAGTAACCATAAACATAGACTAAAACAAAGTAGTCATGAAGTGGGAATTAGTAGAAGTTTTCAAAGTATTTTCCAGATAAAGTATGGCATAAATTTGTTTTCAGCCCTCCAAGGACAATACTTTTTTGAAATGCCTTTTGTTGCGACTGCAGCTGCATGTCATTTGGGGGTATGTCTATAACAGCTTTGCAGGTCAGCACACAAAAGATATTGCCTTGTTTTCCTTGTAAAACAGCTCCAGCTCATTCAGGATAGATGTAGAACATCTGTGAACAATAACTTTGGGATCATGCCACAAATTCTCAATGGGATTAAGGTTTGGACTTTGACTGAGCCATTTTCAAACATGAATGTGCTTTGATCCAAACTATTCCATTTGCCTGAACTCCTTTGCAACTTCTAACATGTTTTTTTTTTTTATCACCCTGTATTTAGCTGCATTCAAATACTCATCAACTCTGACCAAATTCCCTGTCAGTGCTGAAGAATAGCGTCTCCACAGCATGATGCTGCCACCACCATGTTTCACAGCAGGGATAAGGTGCTCAGCATGACGTGTAATAGTAATTCAGATTTGTGGACTGCAAAACTAATTGCTGTGTTGATTTCACATTCTCCCACCTGAGCTGTGGATCTCTGCTGCTCCTGCAGAGTTTCCACTCATTTCATTTTCGGATAATGTACTGAATAGTGCCTCACTTCAAAAGCTTTGTCATAACCTAGCCTGTTTTAAACTTCTTCACAACTGTTTCCCTGATCTGTCTGATGTGTTCCCTGTTCTCCACGATGCTGTTCTCTAACAAATCTCTGAGGCCTCCAAAGAACAGAATTAAACTAAGGCCAGTTTTATATATCTAGACTCTATTAACTAAGGCTGTGTTCACACGGCATCTTGAAGTGACTCAAATCCAATTTTTGGTGAAATCGGATTTTGTGGCATGGTCGTTCACAGTTCAAAATGTGAACGACCACTTGTATGTGATCTCCTGTGTGAACTGCAAGCAACCTGAAAGTGTCCCGCATGCGCAGTAGAGGGTGCAATAACGCCACATACATAGCGTGTGATCAGTGTTTTCCAATCGCCATAAAAACAGAAGAAGAAGAGCTCAGTGTTTGCTGCAGTAGACGTGGATGCAAATGGTGGAGCATATCTTACGATTCTAAAGTTGTTGCCAGAACATTAACAACTTAATCCACATCATGGTCCCCCATGGTTGCTTTTCTTCCCACTTGCACGTATCGGGAATAGTGGCGTTTGTTGAGTATCAATGTTGTCCAGCTATGATCAGACACGTATCGCTAAGTTGCCTGGATCGCATTCTAAAAAAAATGGTCTCTGTTGTTCAGACTGTCATGAAGAGATCAGATACAGGCCGCATTGATTCAAGCTGCAGTGTGAACGTAGCCCAATTGACTCCGGAACCCAGTTGGATGCTCCGGAATATATTAGAGGAATCAGAAAAAGCAAGTATGTGTCCCATTCACGCCACACTTGTATAATTTATTTTCTTGTTTAGAAATATGCACAACTTTGTTGTTCAATTGTTGCAAAATTATGATAAAACACACAAAGTCACAAAATGGAAGAAAGGTTGAAGCACCCTGAGTACTTTTGTAAATGAAAAAGATAGAATGAAAGTCAGAAGTTTCTTTTTTTTACGCCACTAGGGGTCCCTGTGCACATAATAAACAATTTATTTTTATTTATTTAATTTTCAATAAGGACCAACTACGTCCTTATTGTCAATCAAATTTCACTGGATTCTTCAAGATATACAAGTGTATTATTTTTATTTTGTGTTTCTATAACGATACCTAATGTTGAGACAATGCAGAGCAATGCTAGAGATTTCTGCACATCATCAGACAGCCTCAAGGACAAGCAGACATTAACAAAGTCTCATTCTCCTCCCTCACTGTGTGCTTTCCTCTATCAGCTCACGCAGAATGTAATAGCCAGAGAAAGTGCTGGAAAGCATATTAGCAGGGTTCAGCTACAGACAGGCATTGTTCAGTATTTCAAAAAATACCTTTACGAGTAGCAAGGGGAGGCTTTCCGTTTCTCCAAGGCCTTCCCCAAACCTGCCCTCTGTAGATGAGGGCATTTCTGCAATCTGCTTACAGAACATTAACTCTAAAGTCTTCTTTCGTCCCCGGCTATATATGCACACCATGCAGTAAGCACTGGCCACGGTCCAGGAATCTCCCGCAGCCGGGGCGCTCATAAGCCCTCTTCTAACAGGCCAAGAATGCGAAAAGCTCCTTCAAAGAGAAAGCCCTCTGCAAGGTGTGGTTAAAGTAAGGCACCAGAGTCCGCAGGTGGCTGGGTTAGAACAGTTGAAGCAGCTAAATGAAATCCCACACCTGTTGGAGCAAAAGCCACAAAATGGGGAAAACAGCATAGTAAGTTTATAGTAATTAGGTTACATCATCATGCTTTTATTGTCCTACTGCTTTTTATCTGCAGCAAGCACATGAAATCATTTGAGGAAATATTATGGAAAGGAAAAAGAAGACTTGTCTACTTCTTTGAGTCTCAGAGATTGATGAATGGGATAGAGAAGCTATCCAAGTCAAATTTCCGCAATATGAAACGTGCTTAAAATACAAATAGAACAAAGTTACTCAGCACTCGTGAAATGGAAAACACAATAAAGGTGCAGAAGGACAGTCAGCTGTGAGCAGAACAGCCCCACAGCAGAAGTGAATGCTGAGTGGCGAGAAGAGGAGTGGAGAGGACGGGGAGAACACGGCCGAGGACAAAGAAACGCTTGTCTGGGGTCTTTCTACCACCAGCTTGACTGGGGGGTGGCCTGGTGCCACTTGTTTGAGGGGGTCCCCATGATAAATTTCCACTACTTGACTCTGTCACACAGTCTGCCACTTGAACAATAACTGAGGTCACAGCTGAGTAGTGGAGCGTTGACATCGTGGCCCGAGCGGGAAGGGGGGTCACTTTCTCTCAACACTGGCTGCTATTCCAGATCCGCCTGCTCCACATCATGACTAATGAATCTCTAAAAGAAGACTGCAGGTAACATAAATGAAACAATTCTCACTGTTCTCTTTAATCGTACTTATTTATTTGTGTTCATTAATCATGCCCGTAGGGCTCAAGGCTCTTTGCCCCAACAAGATCCCCGTACAAGGGTTTTGCCGAGCAAGAATTCAAGGAGGATATGCACACTGTCGCATTTGAAATATTGTGTATTTACATCTTTGAAATGAAGGTGCTGAAAATAAAGCAAAACAAACAAACTTCTCAGGTGCCCTGCAGGTTCTCGCATTCAGACAGGAAATAGAAGCCATGGGCCCATACCCATTGTATGAACCATTCACCCATCTGTCTGTCCATCCATCCACTGTTTACACCCGTTTAACCATGTAGGGTTGTGGAAGTTAGTTTGATCTGATTGGACACTGGAAAACGCTATTGTTGTGTTCAAGTTGTACAAAAAGGAGATGGCCAATCACTGAAGCTACTCAAGCCTAACATATCATCTCAAGGCAAAATATGTTGCAGCTACCATACATGACCCAAACACTAATGTCAGCATCCAAACTCCACATTTCTAAAAATGTATTTTTTCACAGAAATTACATGAATGATCAGAGTTTGAAAGCTGAATGTATAATAACGCTTTGCACCAATCTGATGGTTGAATGACCTAAATAACACAAAAAACAATAAATGTTTTTGTTGTTCACACGTCTATTTATTCAATAATTTAGCAGCAAAATATTTGAATCCAGAATGTTGCAGATTTAGTCACTACATGGCTTTAGATTAAAATGCTATCAGTTGTAATTAATCAATAAACTTTATAAAAATTTTAATTGAGGTTCACCACTAATTATTAGTAAAAATGCCAAACTTAATGCCAACATGTGTGACATAATCTAGTGCTTTTAGTTAAAACTAAAGCACTAGAGGCAGCCAGCCTGCAGCCCGGTGCTTTACAGTCACGCTGATGTAACTTGTCAACTGCAGTTTTGTAACAATGTACTGACAGCTGGGGGGTGCCCCCCCCACCACCACCACCACCACAACACGACTGTCCAGGTTCTACTGGACTCTAAATGTTTTCAGTCAAAATGATCTTTCTTGTAAGCAAGGATATGCAGTTATTTTTAGCAAGCTGATAAGCAGTGTGCAGCAACAGGTGGTAGTGAGATTTGGGGGGCTATTTTAACCCTTGGTATACTGTCCCATGCCTTGATGTCTAGCATCTAGCATTTTTTCCTATCATCTTTACTTAAAAGTGGTCAAGTTTGATGTGCTGACAAGAACTCTCCTCACACCCCCCTCTAAAAGAAGACAATCTCAGGGGGCAGAAACTGCGAAATTAGCTCTAGGTTATGGGTCTGTTATCAAAACGTTCAAATTATGAATTTTTTCATATGTCTCTGTGTGTGCACAAATGTAGTGTGAGCAGGTTCTGTGTTAAGTTATCCTGAGCCCTAAGGCAAGCAGCTGCACCATTCGGTTTTACCAGCCGGCCCTGCCTGCGGCAAGAAAATATATACACAATCACCAACTCTATAAGATTTGTATATTTTAAGTGATTATTTGGAGGGACTCGATAATACTGATTAGTACATAGTACAGACCCGGCGGTGATAGACATAATATTGACGTAAATTCAAGAATAGAAGGCGGTTTAAACCTCGCAGCGTTCTCTCTGCGTCTATCTTTAGGGTCTTTTAGCACGCACGCATGTCCTTCTCCGCTCTGGACCTGCTGCTCACTCCTCTCTAAAGGGGCTGTGGTGGTGTATGCATACTTTGTGTTTAATGTTGTGGAGGGGTGAGGGGTTTACTCATGTCGTTCCACCTCTCTCTCTCTCTCTCTCTCTCTCTCTCTCTCTCGCCCCAGTCCAAACTCGCGGAGCGCAAACTTTTCCCCAAGACTTTTTCAGCTCGTGCTCCCGGAGCGCACCGCGCGAAGAGGCACGAGAAAAACTGCAGACAGAAACAAAACAAACTCAGAGGCGAAGTGCGTGAAGAGGCGGGATGGCGCTCCAGCCGAGCTGCACATGTGAGCCCAGAGGCCACCGGTAGCGCTTCTTTTTTACTCTTAATTCAAAGCACAGAGAGTAAGAGGAGAGGACGCAGTCTGACAGAGAGAGTAAAAAAAAAAAAAAAAAGTTCTGTGCTACAAGTGCCCTGTCACCTCGGGGAGATGTTCTACTCGCCGGTGTTCAGCTGGATCCTCCTGGGCGGTCTGCTGCAAACTGTGGCACCCTGGGGCGCAGGGCGTACGGGCAGACCGAGGCAGTGCGACCCACCGAAGTCGGTGAGTTTTATTGGGGAACTTTATTGCGCAGAAGCGTCCTTTTTGTTAGACTCATTACATAATTGGCTTCTGAGAAAACAAGTCCTTGGCAAAATACACAGACCTGTGTGCTTTGCAGCCCTGCTAACACAATAGGAGACAATTGTTCTGTTTTATGTTTGCATTTATACTATGACAGTTTGGAGAATGTAGGAAAAACTGGAATTAACTTCGAATAATAGGTGTAAAATTGAACGGCACAAAAAAAAATAATTATTAAAAAATCTATTGTATTGATGCCTTAATACTTGAAAAAATATTTGCAACTTTGAACCAAATATGTCATTTATATATATATATATACATATTCTTCTTCTTAACAACAATAATATTAATAACCACTGTTATTATTATTATTATTATTATTATTATTATTATTATTATTATTATTATTATTATTATACACATGTATAAATATAAAGAGATTCTTTATAGGATTGTATAGATCTCGGCCTTCCCAATGAGCGGGTTTGCCAAAGGAAACTACGCGCTTGCCAACTTCACGGCTGTTTATGTGACAAAGTAGAGAACACCCACGGTTGACTTAACTTCATTTGGAAAAGTTTCATTGACCTTTTAGAAATGGTCATGTTTCAACACAGTGTGCGGCTTATTAAACAAATAAAGGTTATTATAGGGCAAATCAAAGACTTTCCTATGTGCGCAGAGGAACACTAATCATACATCCCACACGCTTTTTTTTTAATTTTTTTTTATTTTGCTGGTGACAGGAAGAAAAGAAAAAAAGAATGCATCACCTAAGAAACAGGTGTATGACACTTGAAAATCGCTCTCCGAGTATTTGCAGTGAGGTTATTATCATTATGTCATTATGTCTCAAAAAAGTGGTTTTGTTTTTAGAGTTCAATGTAAAGACTTCGTGCCGCTGCGCTTCGTGTGATTTGTATGCGTCAGTACAGTGGTCTCTGTTTTGCATTAGGAGTAATTACCCTCATAAAAAAAGGAGCACCGCGCGTCAAGGCTCTCCAGAAAAAGTCAGCACTGCCTCAGCAGAGGGGATCTCTGCTCTTGTCGGTTATAAGTCAAGCACGACCACACTTTCCGTGTCTAAAAGTCGTCTTAACCTTTTAAAGCCAACTTATGTAATAAGAATCGGGGAATCGTGATCTTTTAAAACTAAACTGTTTATTGAACTTTTCTTTTTAACAAAAAAAGTTACAAAATGTCCTCTTTTTTGTATTTTATCTAAAAGGTCTGCCTTTTTTTTATGTTTTCTCGACAATATTTATCACTTTTACCACAGTTAACTACATTACATTTTTGTATGGCAGTGTTAAAGTTTTTCAAATATGTTCTGCAACACATTTACTTCACATGGATAATTGAACTAAATGATTGAATCTATCCCTCCTTATATTTGGATACATGCTTGTTTTTCAATTGTTGATGTTTTCCAATATTTGCCACCACTCTATTTGTGGGGGAAAAAATGCAACATACTGGACATGTTGACAAACACACACAAATTTGTGTTAACCGAGTCATAATGTAAAGATTATTTATTCATTTATGCTGCGTGTGTCTGAGTCAAGAAAACATTGTTGTGAAAAGATCAAGAGGGAACAGGAGCAAGATTGGATATGAATGCTATACCAAACTTGGAAATATACACAGTCATATTCAGTAAATGACATTTCATAAATAATATGCGATCGATGAGGGTCATTTGTCATATTAAAAATATCTTTTGAAAATAGCGACCCTTAAGCAGGTAATAAACATGCACTTTATTAAACCCAAATTTCTACATTAAAAACGTTTTTTATTTGTCATTTGTAGTAGTCCAATCTTATGGGAAATTAAGCATTGTTTGCCACCATAAATAATTGAAATAGAAGCTTAAGAACATCAGTCTGTGTAAGGCACTGCACTACACATTTTTTGTTCAACTAATTAGAGGTTTTGTAAGTAATTACTCCAAATTAATCACATTTATCTAAATTAATTTCACTTCAAATGTCACCTTTATGAATTAACAATATGCATTACCATCAGCAATCATTGAGAATAAAATTCCAATCATGACTGAATCAATCATGACTATACATACGCATGAACAGTTTTGTCAGATGTAGACTTACTTATTTTGGCTCTGAATCCCGTCATCTGTTTTGTTGCTGCCTGTTGTAGCTAAAGTTAGCCCTGGTGTCTGCGCTTACGCAACATATTTTGCATTAAAGTAAAACTAGTCTTGAAGTACTCAATGCATAATCCGTTTGGTTGGCAGACATTCTTTAGATGCATTATGACCATCTACTGGGGAGGAGTGTGTGCATCAGTGTTACCAGTGTGCCAGGAATCAGGGAACCAATAAAGATGCTTTTTCTTCTCCCCCACAAATAAATATCTGAAAATCTATATTCAGTATGCTTTACCCTAATACCCCTAAGATGGAATTCAGTGAAAGCCACTGATTTTGCTGAACAATATACTGGACAATATAAAGGGAGGTCGGTAGTGTTGTGGTGGATGGTGGACTTAAATGGAGCTTGGCTCCAAATTGATTTCTGCTTCGGTCCTCAAACTACTTGGGCTGGCACTGGTGCTCCGAACAAAAATACTCTATCCCCAATTCTCAGAAATACGATGAAGGGAGAATTTACAAATCCAACCCTGACAGGAAAATATAAAAAATGAAACAAAACTCAAAATCTACTCTTCTTAAGTATCCCAGCTTATCTGCAAAGACTTCAAACCACTGTAATGAAATCATCCAGACCATAGCAGCTCTGTTTAGTTTGCCCTTGCAGCAGACTGCCAGGAAAAATACTGGATGCTCATTGCAATTAATTAAAGAGAACATCCCACAAGAAGTCTTTGCTCATTTTGGCTGCTATTTGAGATTTTAAAGTCAAACTTGGCAGTATGCAGTATGGCTGGAGCGCAGATGAGGGAACTCTTCTTGATTTAATTGTAGAGGTAAACATTTTCTAAGAATAACTTTATTCTACTGTAATGAGTTTCATCCTCTCAGTGGCCTGATTACACTGTGCGTCGGTGGCCAGCAGCTTCATATTGTTTAGAGAAGCAAATTCTTTTTTCATATTCGGATAATGCCAACATCAAAGCTATAGCACATGCACAGCACATTCGCTGAGCTCTTAACAAGAAACATATTTAAAATGCAACACGGTCTGATGTTTATTTAAAATGACTATGATTATTTAATTTCCTTTGTGACATTGTTTTTTATGAATATAAGCATAACAGACAAATGCTTCCTGTTATGGAAACCACAGAAAAACACAATGCTGTGTTTAGGACTGTCAGCATCACATCTCCTGTCTTGTGGCGAGCACAAAAACATCACAAACAAAAGTATCACAGTGAGGTCAGAATGGAGAGCAGGTTTCTTTTGGCTTTTTGTTTTTGTAATCTTCAACGCCACATTATATTTGCACTGTTGCCTTGAAAATGTTACACATGGTGAAAAGAGGCTTTGGCAACAGAAGTATGTACCTCAACAATACACAAGGGTTTGTTTACAACCCAGGAGGCCTCGCTATAAACTCCTTCAAATCCACAATTCTCTATTACTGAACAAAGACCCGTTTTTATTTTAGTTTCTTTTTTTTTTCTTAAGCTCAGAGAAAATTTTCTTCAGCTCTAATTCTAATGTAAGCTTAACTGCTCTAAAGTGATACTTTTGGTTTTCCTCTCTCTTTTCCACAGCAAAGCGAGCTGAATTCTTTCCTGTGGAGAATAAACCGCACACCTCCTCTGCCACCCTCTTACTTGTTTGGTACCATCCATGTTCCCTACACCCGAGTCTGGGACTTCATCCCCAACAGCTCCAAGCAAGCCTTCCAAAGCAGCAGTAACGTGTTCTTTGAGCTGGACCTCACAGATCCTCTGACCATCTCCAAGCTCACTAGCTGCCAGCTGCTCCCCCACGGAGAAAACCTGCAGACCCTTTTGCCTCGAGACCTGTACCTTCGCCTCAAACGCCACCTGGACTACGTCAAACACATGATGCCTTATTGGATGACTGCGGACCAGAGAGGTCGTGGCCTGTATGCCGACTATCTGTTCAACGCTATCGCAGGGAACTGGGAGAGGAAGAGGCCTGTGTGGGTGATGCTGATGGTAAACTCGTTGACAGAGTGGGACGTCCGGTCCAGAGGGACTCCGGTGTTGGACTTGTTCTTGGCTCAAGAGGCAGAACGAATGAGGAAGAAGACGGGGGCAGTGGAGCGGGTTGAGGAGCAGTGTCACCCCCTTAATGGGCTAAACTTCTCTCAGGTAAGAAGGAGAAAGGGAAGGTCTTTCGTCTTTATTCTGTTGTTTTGTTTTTGAGTCTAGACAGCTGGGACATCTGGAGAACTTTAGCAGAATCTCACTTTGTGTGTCGGTCATAACTGGCTGCAGTAAAGTAGCTCTGAAGGAGGAGGAGGTTGGGCTTTATAGTCTACTATAAAAGTTTAGTGCATATGGACGGATTCTAAAAGAGCGAGTAAAAAAAGAGGGAGAGGACAATATGAGGAGAAGGAAGCGCTAAAAATGTGTCTGTATGGAGACAGCTTTATGGTTATGGATGTCTCTCCACCTCACTAGACAAACATGCTCAGCAGCTGAATCTGCAGAAAGGGTATCAGTGTGAGTTTTGTACATGAGACCAGATTAGCGAAGGTGAAGAGAGCATGGAGCTCTCCCTTCCGTCAGCATAGAGTGGCTCTATCTCTGCCAAACTGTTTGACTAGGACTGTTACTGGAGACTAAAATATTAGTGAGATACTAATTAGCTGATGAGTAAAACATGAGAATTTTTGTATAAGGATAAAGAAAGCATGCTTGTTCTGGCATAAAACCATGAGACATATTTGATGTAATGGAAAACCCAGCAATGAGTCGCAGCAGCAAGAAAAAGATGCTCTCCTCTGCCCTGTATAGAGACTTGCTGTAGCCATACAGAGGCTTCACATAGGAACATTTATGGTGCGCTGCAACAGAATCTGCAGGGGGCCGTGACGGCACAGATTGGTTCACAGCTAATTTGAGCGGCAGAGCGTTTTGAGCCTCTCCGCTTTCATCAGTACTTTCTAACTACGCTGTCAAAACGGCACTGTGTGCACTGCACATGCCTGAGAGCTTTGCTGCCCCTAGAAATAAGCAGCTGCAAGGAGCACCGTTTTTCATTAATGACGAGGGTAAAGGCTTCCAGCTTTGGGTGGGCTTACCAGTGATCTGTTTTGTGCCGCAGACATGCTGTTTCCCTAATGTGTGCCGCGGTATTCTTATCCTATGTGTAGTTGAAGCTTGCATTTAAAGTGGGCCTGCGTCGCTATAAAACTTTTTTGCAGAACACACAGTGTATTTCAAAAATGCTGAAACCTTTTGATATTTACCAAAACCACTAACAACAATGTAACTGGGTTTATTGGTAAGGACAAAGTACTGCAAAATCATGAACTGTGAGCGACAGGACAGCTAGCTTCCAAAAATATTTAAGCATAGAAAATTGAAATTTGCACCATGCAGTCTTATTCACTTCTCTTTACTTTTACAGCCCTAAATATAATCAAGCTAAACCATATGCCTTCAGAAGTCACCTAATGAGTGAAAACAGTCCACCTCTGTGTAATTTATTCCCAGTACGTTTACAACTTTTCAATGAAGGCCTCAGAGCTTGGTTGGAGAACGTTAGGAAACAGGCATTTTCATGAAGACTAAAGATCACAGCAGAGGTCAGGGAGAAAGTTGTGTTTAAAGCAGAGTTATGTTATAAAATAATGTCTCAAGCATTTAAGTTCACACAGAGCACTGTTAATCCATAATCATAAAATGGAAGGGAAAGAGTTTGACGCAACTTCTTACCGTTTAAGCTGACACAGACTGTGCAAGGATAACATTAATAAGTGAAGCAGGAGCTGTGGAGGATCTGCAGAGATAAACAGCTCTGGTGGGAGAATCAGTTAAAAAAAAAAGGCTAAGGTGAAATCAACCCAACCTGTGTGCTCTGAACTTCTGAGACTCGGGTCCTTTTTTTCCCACATATGTATAAGTACAATTCAGAGCTTGACTGAAACTGATATGGGAACCATTATTCTCAATTACAATAATGTGAGGTTTAATCTGAAGATCGTGGTTGATTGGAACCTTTTACGCTTGCCTGTAACAATGATGAGGTCAGGAGAATAGCTAGACCTCAAGTCAAAAGGGAAAGTGTGTGGGTGTGAACTAAAGAACAGTGAAGCACCAGAGAGATGTCAAAGACACACACACACACTATGCTGGGATAGATGGTGTGTTGAAAGAGTGGTAAGGCTGAGTCCGGGGTGCGTCATTTCCCTGCTAACACGAATCTGAATCACTAAGAAAAAGGCAATTTGAATTTGTAAAGATTCCAAACCTCAGTATATTTTGTTCTTTTTCAGATAGTTATAGCTTGTGATATTTAAAGAGAAGCTTTTGCAGAAAGGTAAACTGTCTTGCCACTCAGAGGCTTCTTCAACAAAACTTGGTCCTGGAGATACATGTGATTTCAACTCATTTTCAAGCAAAAATTCCATACTTTTCCAGACCCAATTTTCCAAGGTTGCCAAACTCACTCAGTCTGTTCTTAAAGTATAGAAAGAAAAGGTTACATTGGATTTGTGGCAGGTAGATGTATAGACCGACGGATGCATGGATGGACAAATGGACGGGCAGATGGATGGATATATGGATGAAAAGTCATAGATGACTTTTCATCTATATTCTGGGGCATATAGAAATGTTAGACACACCAGAGTCTTCTTTTGACAATAAACTACGGCGGTCTAACATGAGCGCTGCCTGTCTGAGACCTCTCTGTGGTCTCTTTAGATCTCAGAGAGGTGTGAATATGACTGTGAGAAACAGTTTAGAGGCTGTGGAAATAAAGGCAAGTCATGGTGCATGGTTCTTCTCTGGCTCTTTGAGGGCTGATGCAACTTGACAGGTGGGCAGGACAGCGAGTAGCGAATGCTTTGAGTTCAGATTGGAAAAGGCTGGAGAAAGTTTAGTCAGTTCAAAGAGTGCAAGCTGCACATCGGTATCCCTTTAAAGGCTTCCTTTTTTCCCACAGGGGTAGGTCATTAAGGTGCCATCAGTATTTATCAAGTAAATGCATCCATCAAATATCTAAAAATTGCTTCAAATAAAAAAAAAAAGTTTCTCTTTGATCAAATCTCCTAATAATATCAGCTGTCACAAAATAGCAATAGCGGTATGTAACTGTGATGCGGATTACCAAACTGAAATTGATTATTTATGTCACTATGTATGTCACTTAGGCCTCTGAACATGTAAGTTAGAAATTTCTCTAATTTAAGTTTTATTCTATTCAACAAGCAAACACACATATTTATTTTCCCAGGGTCACATTTCAGCTGAGACCAGTGGCCCATGTTGAGGAGAAATTACATCATATTGGTGGCGCCTTTCTCCTGGGCAGGGGTCAGAGGTCATAGTAGGAGGTGGTGGTGGAGTCATGAGCAACGAAGCAGTAAGGAGACTGGCAGTCTGCTGGGGTCTTTTCTAGGGACTGCTGAGCTGGACAGCAACACCACTGCCCACCTCTGTCTCTGACCAAGTTGAGTTTCCATCGGCTGCTTTTTATGGGGACCAGTGCACACACAGAGAGAGATGTCACTTGTCACGTCATGACTTAGGATCAAATAGAGTTAAAGGTTTTGAGATTGCGAGGTGACAGAATCTGGTTTCCTCTTGGTCTCATCCTTTTTTAAAGGGCTGCGATGTTTACAATGGCTATTTCAGTCAGCGTGACTACTGCAGTATCCTTCTGCTTAAGTGGAATTCTCCACCAACCAATACAACCCTATTGGTCATTTGTTCATGCAGGAATTTACAATCAGTAGTTACAAGAATAGTTTTCAGAAACAGGTGACATTTAGTGGCTAGTGGAACAACATATGAAGCCTTAAAAATGTTTTTTAAGTGACAGTAAAACACCTGTTAGTGATAGAAGAAAATAAATTGACAGAAAAGCAGAAATCACTTGTTGCATGTGGTCACAGGTTTATAGTTGAAAGCATTGTGTGTGTGCGTGTGTGTGTGTTCACACTTGCATGTGCACGCATGCGTGTGTATTAATAGTGGTATTTTTCTTCCTTGAGAGGACTCTGACAAGAAAAACACTTGATTGAAGTCTGCTGTGAAGTGGAAATGCTTATTTAAGTGTTTATTCTTGTGGTTGTAAGAAGCTATGTTAAACTATCTTAAAAACATAAACAGTCACTTTCAAGCACTTTCATAACATATGCATAACATAATTTATCCAAACTGTGTCTGAAAGACTAATTCTTACCATCCTGTTTCCCATCTTGGATGGCGGTGCAACATCAGCTTCAACTAGTTTATCTGATGCAGGCTGTTGGATGATTGTAGTTATCGCTGCATAAAACTGAGCTAGGTGGAAAAAAATGATTCTCTAGTTGGAGGTGTGGACGAAAGACAGAATAAGGAGAACCTTCACATAAAATTTGATAAAAGTAACAATGCATACAATCAAAAACATTTATTTCAATCAAATCTCAAGACAGTGATCAGGCATTGGCTCTATGTTGGCTAGGCTTCTTCTTTATGGGTTTGTGATACAATTTCTCTTTCTTTCTGAGTCTCAGCACTTAGCTGCCTTTAAAGCCAGCAGCTTCTGGTGATGGAAATCATTGTGAGAGCTTGATCAGCCAATCAGATGTAGAATGTGGATTATTTTCATCCAGGTCATATTAGCCAGCCAGTAAGAAAAATGAATTCTATGTTCCTAATATTGCTTATAATCGTTTTAATTTGGTGACCATTTCAGGGTCATAATACCCTTCTCAGATTGAAGATTCAGAATGACATATGTCTTGGATCAGAAGTGCTTTATAGCTAATGAAACACTCCAGCAATGACATTTAGAAGGACCTCACCATTAGCAGTACTTGAAATGTCACAGCTGGTTTCTTTGTAAACATTACTTACTATATTATAGATTTGATCATGTAAAAGTAAATCTATAATCCTGCTTTTTGTTCCACCATCAAACTTGAAATATGAATAAACAAACATCTGTTTTTGCCTCCTGCGGTTTCGGCACCAACACTCTCCACCATTTGGCACATATTTGCTGACTGTGCTTATTATGTTAGCAAACAGCAGCAATAAATCTCCAAGTCAAAGGGTGGCGCCAAACACACAGCTGTCAGAGAATACCACAATTTATAAAACAAGCAGAAGTAAAAACAACACTATAGACTTTTTAATTTCTTAGATTTCTACCCTTAGTCCGTTCTACTTTTATTTCTTATTTGCAAGTATCCAGTTATTACATATACTCTTAATTTTGCGTATCAGTTTGTTTTAGTGTATAATGAACTCTTTTCAACAATTACATATAATCATAAAATGGGATTTAATTTAATTTTATTCAAAAATTTGTATTATTTTCAAAATTCTTTATATAATGCTAATAAATATTTCAGTTTATTATGATTGTAGTCCACATTTGGGTTAGTTGGGTTTTATGAAAGATGACAGATTAAGATCCATTAGCAAATTTTTATATTTTTTTGCTGGTAGACGTATTACAGAAAACTGAGTAGATTAGATAAAATTCATAAATAATACAAAACATTGAGTTTATAAGTACAAACTGAAGCTTGATCAATACAAGACAGTTCCTTTCCATATCTTAAAATGTCTTGTACCAAAGTCAGGTGAAAATCCGACACCCTTTAAGAATAAAAACAATCAAGTTTTATAACTGTGGATGTTATCAGGGTAGTATTAAGTCCAATATGTTAACATTTAGACTTTATTGTTTTTATGGAGACATACTGTATAATGAAAAAACAAAACAAAACAAAAAAAAAAAACCAATGACACTCAGTGGACTTACAACCACTGATCTTGAAGATACTTTTTCTGCAGAATATCCAGGGGGAGTTTCCACTGTGTAGATCCAGATGCTTCTGGCTGTTCAATTCACCAACAAGTGTTTGTGGCGAGCAGCTCAATATTCATAGTTCAATGTCTGCAGTGACTGAGCAAGCACTGTTTCAAATAACAGTCAAGGATCCTCACATGTCATAAATCATGCTAAATATTTCCCTTAGATAGTGTTTATCCAAAAAGGCATGTTTAAGGGAGGATTTTGAATACCATGCAACCATGCCAAAATCCAAATATTTACATACAGTGATGGGGTGTGTATGTCTAGGTTTAAAGACATGTGCGGACCATGATCTGACTAATGGAAAAGGAAATTCTGTGTCTGAACTCTGCTCTAGTTTGCTCTAACCTTCTGCCTCCCTTTTGATTCTTTCTTCTTTCTGTCTGACATGACCCAAGGGTCTGGCTGTGTCATTGCTCACTTACTGCTCATTTGAACACACAATAACACACCCACACCAAGTGGAAAAAAGTGAGAAACGGAAGGAGAGAGTGGGGGTATTACCTTTAAAGTGTGTTGGTGATGTCCAATGCCTCTTTAAGCGTGACATCTGAGTCACGGTCCACTAGGTCAACTAACCTATAATTACGTGCGCAAATATGTGGAAAACTGCTAGGTAAAACCTATCAGGCTGATCATCTGGTCCCTTCGGCAGGCAGACGGCAGTCCCACTGTTACTCTAATGACTTAATAGACTTCTTAATGACCAAATAGCTCTCTGCCATCCAGAAGCATTTAGAGAATTATATCCTGGACTGAACTCTGTAGGAGAGATGGAGCATGTTACATCGGCACTGTACACAGTAGACAAAACAAACGTCAACAAATCTTCAGCTTGATTCATATTTTGGGATAAAAGTAATGCATTTCTTGAACACATGTCTGGAAAAGTCAGCAGGCAGGAGCCTATTGAAAATTACAAAGTGGCTACACAAAGGCCTCGGTAGAAGTTAATCAGCAAATGTTTTTCCTGTATGGAAAAAACATATTCGCTCTCTTCCAATTTAACAAACATAGAAGAAACGACTGGAAAGTGCTAATGCTAAAAGTTAATTGCATAACCAGAAGTTTTTCTTTTTTCCTTCAAAGAAATTGTTTCAAACTGTTTTTCAAAATCATACTCAGTCAAACCAAGACGCCTGTAAAACATGTGCGTCCCTATAAACTTTTAGTCCTGTCTCCATTCCCTGACTCCAACTGAGGCCATGTCCCCCTTTCACTCAGACTACCTGAAACCTAAAGTAATGACTCTACCATATTTTCAGTACACTGGAAAGAAAAGATTTTGGGTGGCATTTAATTTACTAAATTCTGTAAAATAAAGATATAAAATATGATATTGATTAGACATTTACCACCTTTGATAAGCCCTTCTAATCTAAAAATATGTATTAGTTTTACACTAAAACACTGAAAAATAAATCATTTAAATTTAATTATAATGAATGTAATGTGTAACTGAGTATTTTTATCAAGCCATGACTTTTTAACAAAACAGTTTCGCTATCTGTTTGAAAACATAGTCCCTTCTTAAATCCCATGTGGACAGCCACAATTCAATGGCATAACAAATGTAGCCGACATCTCAGAATCAACAGGTGACAACTAGACATGTAAGCTACATGTTCCCTGCGGGTCCAATCATTGCTAATAAAAACAAATAAACCATGTTTTACTGAAAAAACCCTTTCATTTATTATACAGTAAAACTTATGCCAATTGCTTTGAGGTGAGATCTAAAGAATATAATACAAGTTTTATCGGGACTTGTCTCCGACACTGCAGAGCATTTTATGCTAGGTTCAGTAAAGGCTTCAATATACTCTGGTTTTCTGTGTGTATTGCCAATTGCATACATTTCTCCTGACAAATTCCTTAATTTCCCTCAATCCCAATAGACACTCGCAGGTTTGATGATCTAGTTGGACAACTAGCTGTGTTTCTTCTCTGCCAGTGAAGCCACTGCACAACTGTTAGTGCAACACAAAGTGGCAGTCTTGCTGATATGCATCCCCTCCACTGGTTGCCCTGACTCAACCTTTTCAGCTCGATGTCGTTTCCCGCTGAACAGTTACCTTGCGACACCATGACACGGTCGTGCAAATTACCTTTACGTCGAACGTCTGCTTCGAGTCTGCATTGAATGCGCCTCAAGTATGTGCAACGGTTGTGGAGTGAAGTACACCTAACTATGCAGTGGCGTTAAGACCACCTTTATGAGCCTCTGGCTCAGGGGTATTCAGCTCCTGCCCTCTAGGGCCAGTGTCCTGCAACAACGTCAAATTATCAAATCATTAGCAGGACTCTGGAGAATATAACTGTGTACTAAGAAGGTAATTCAACAATTTGGATAAAGTCTGTTGGACCAGGAACATATCTAAAAGTTGTAGGACTAGAGTGGAAGACCCCTGCTCTAGTTTGATATGATTGCTTCTACCTGTGTTCTTTTAACTGGAACACTCACACACAAACACATCTGTCCAGAGACATGGTGCTTTTTCAGGTCCTAAACTTTGGCACCAGTTAAAATATTAGACTGGCACTTTCACTGTATATTTTTAAATCTCTTTTAGCAGCCTGTGTTCAAGTGGCCTTCAGCACAGTGTTTATTCCACGTTAGTTTTTTTTTCTCCTCTGTGACACGCTTTATATCTATTTCTATTGTTGTGTTAGTTTTATGTCTCGTACACATTTTATCATTGTTAAACACTTAATTGTTTTGGATTTGTTTTACATCGGTTGTAGATATAATTTGGACTTGGACTTTGACTAATTTATTGGTTATGTTCTGACATTTCTTCTCCCCGGTGTAAGCTGAGTGCTGCTGAGACTGGGAGTTAAGCATGGCAGACTAAAGTACTCTTTCATTCCACTTTTCTTCACCCACAGACAAAACAAATGTTCCTTCCTGCTTAAATTGTAACAACCTCACATCTCTCATCATCTTTATACACACTTCTTCAATTCAAATGAGAAACAGAGCTGCCAAGCAGACCTACACAGTAGTTAGTTTCTATGTAATTATTGTGTCAACCTTAAGGAAAAGGAGGAAATTGCAATAAAGGGTGGTTGAATTGTTTTGTTGTTGGCAGGTGGTCTTGTTTATGTTATTTTTTTTTCAGATACAGTATTTGCTCAAAAAAAGAGACGGCTAGACATTATAAAGAGCAGGGGGTTATTTTTTGTGCCAAGGGCAGGTAGTTTTAAAGATGGGTTGGTTTGACCTGGGTTTGGCTGGGGCCAGAGGCTGATTGATCACAGACAAGAATGTGACTGACTGATTTCCTCAGAGACCCACGTGGCCCCTCTGGAATGTTGTCTTTTGGGACATTGTTGTTTTATAACCTTTGTTTAACCAAGGATCACCTTTTGTTTGAGGCCAGGAGTGTAGAGACTCAAGGATATTACATGTCTTCTCTCCAAAAAAGTTCAGGAAACAGAGCAGACTCAATGCAAAATTTTGTTTTAGTTCGTTATAGTAGCCTTTTTGGGAAACCCGTCCACAGTGACAGGTTTATATAAGGTCCTGACGACTCATCTCTCCAGATAACAGTCAGTTAATCAGTTCCTTTCTCGGTAAAGGCGGAGGAAACCGCAGCCAAATCCAAACAGCGGGCCCAGCGCAGGCGCAGCCAGTCTCTCCCGCTCCATAGTCTCCTGTGCAGACCTCCAGCATCCAGCTCACCGCCCGCTTCTTCTCCGGTCCGTCAGCTGTCCCTTAGCGCTAGTGCACATCTAAGTTGTTGCACTTTTTAGCCGGTTTCCCCCAAAACGGCTCACAAAAGTTCCGGAAAACTCCACGGAGTCTCCTTGTCGTCTCTCCTCTTCTCTCTCTGTACTCCGGTTAATTCAGGAAAAGTATAATCGCCCAAGAGCAAATTACCTTAGGTAGAACAATCAAAAAACATATACACAGAACTCTAGTCTTTCACACCTCGTGTAGAGCTGTACTTTACATACAAACTACACAATATTGTTCATTCTTAAAGTGACAGAACACAATATTTTAATAGACTTTTTACTTCAACTGTTTATATTCTTTTAATGAACTCTTGCCCATTTCAAATTCCTACAAAAGGCTTGGAAATTATTAGCTCTTATTTTAAGATATTAAGTTGCATACATTAAATTTGTTATTTTTCAAACAATATTAACATATGTATATTCTTGGGAACCCAGGGGATACATGTACACAAGCTGTATTCCTTAATGTTTTAACATATCTGTTTACCCTGCTGGGTAATTTAGAGATCAATTAAATATATAGTCAGCAGTATTGTCACTAAATGTTCCTTTCCCTGTTCTTCAAGGGTTTTTTTCTACCTGAATTTGTATGTATTTATGTTATTAGTTTTATTTTAGTCCTTACAATACCAGAATTTATTTATATTTTTATTTAGATTTTTTTGTCTCTTATGTCATTTTTAAATGTTAAATCAGATGTTATAATCAGTTACTCTGTAATTAAGTAGCGTTTTACCAAATGAATTTTGGTTCTTTTTACTTTTAGTTGAGAAAAATATGTTGAAGTAGTGGGACTCTTACTTGAGTAAAGACTTTACTAGTCTATGTAACAGAAATGCTTAAGGCACAGATTAAAGTTTCATTAGGTTTAAGAATCAAGCAATTGTCATAATTACTTTGTGTTTTGTTAGGGTTACACTGTGTTCATCGGAAACAGGAAGCAACTGTTTGTAAATGTTAAAGTCCAATGTTTGGTTGACCCATGAACCCACCCTGAACTCCCTCTTTGTTGACTGTGTAAGTCAATATAATTGCCAGTTTTAGCACTTCCTCTGTTCCCTGTTGCAAAAAGATATTTCACGGGCAAGTTAAAAGGGATTTATAACTATAAAAAACAGTCTAAAAATCAGTTAGTCATCAGTTTTGCATCAATATGAGTCAGAGTAAGTGAGCATAGAAACAGGATAGTCAGCATGCCATGGTATGCAACTTTCCATGTTGTATGCTTGGTCCGTGATTAACTTAGTTTCCTGGTCTGTCTGTGATTTTAGCCACACATACACCGCAGTCCAACAATACAATATAGAGAACTGCATGTATGTTGTGCGTTGTGAGCTCCAGGCTTCTTTAGGATTAAATAGCATTAGCTGAAACCTCTAGCTGAACCTACTTTTAATATGACCTGTGCTTCTCTTCAGCCCCCCTCGGCCCATTTCTCATTACATACAACCCAGTGGAGCACTTTGTCTTTCCTCACACTCTGCTCCCGAACCTCTTCCCTGTCTACACCCCACCACAAAAATGGTGGTGGGACATAGACTAAAATGAAACTATAATACATATCAAACTTGTTTCTGTTCTTATAAACGGTGCCTTGTAAAAATATTCTCTCGTACATTTTGTACAAACTTCAGTGGAGTTTATTGGGATTTTATATGACAGACCAATACAAAACAGAGCATATTTGTGAAGCATAAAGAAAATAATACATTGTTTTATTATTTTACTTATACAAATAAATATTATAAAATATAGCTTGGATTTGTCTTCAATCTTTTATCTGATGTATCTAAATAAAACAGTGCAACAAATTTCCTCCTGAATTTAGTGAATTAGTAAAAAAACAAAATAAATAAATAAAAAATATTAAAGCTACTTGAAAGAAAGTAATTTTTATTCGGCAAAAAACATATAGGAACTTGCGAGTGATGGTTCTTTGGTCAGATGAGAGCACAACTGCAGCTGTCTAAATGCAAAATGCTTTCTATTTTGTAAATTGTGTTTGGTAAATACATAATTTACACTGCTCCACTGCATGTTTCCTGTGCTTGGGTCCCTTCTCCGCTCTGCTTTGCTGTGAACCGCAGAGGTGCAATAAGAAGCGTGCGTGGGGAGCAGCTCTCAACTCCCACAACCACACATTTTGTGTGATTTCATAGCCATAATTACATGCAGACAGCATATATGTATAAATATACACACATTTTCATATATATATTTTGAGCAAATATAGTTTTGATTATTTGATAATGTCGATGTTGTGCTCATGCAGTTTCCTGATGGAGTGGTGTGATGCTTTAAGGTTGCAGTAGCACCCTGCAGAAATTGGATTGGTATTAATTTAGGCTGAAGGCTCTGTGGAAGTGAGGCTAAGTGTACCCATTATAGTCAATGCTTTCATTGACTATAATGGGTACATATTTACTGGGGATGCATTGTAAATCCACATTTGTCTGAGGTTTTATTATGCCTAAGGTTATACATGGAGATTGTGGTGTCATGCTGTGGGAAAGCCTTTCTTGAGTGGTTACAGAAGTGGGTCAGTGTTAATAAGAAGATGAATGGAGCAAAATGCAAGGTAATCCCGGAAAAAAAAAAAAAAATCATATTAAAGGCTTCAAAAGACTTCAAAAAGGAGGAGAGGTTCAGCTTCTAAAAGGACATCAATCTTAAAGTACAGCCTCATATGGAATAGTTTAAATTAAAGTATGCAGTACGTCCGGAAAGCATTCACAGCCCTTCAGTTTTTTTGTGTTTTTTTTTATTATTGTTTTTACATTTTCTTATGTTACAGCTTCATTTCAAATTTTAAGTTAACCTTTTCTCTCAAAATTCTACACACAAATATCTCATCATGACAATGTGGATCTTTTTCAGATGTAACGTATTAAAAATAGAAAAACAAGAAATCATATTTAAGTATTTGCAGCCTTTGACATGAATCTCAAAACTGAACTGTTTCCATTGATCACCTGGATTCCATGAGTCATGTTTGGAAGAAATGAGGCACAGCTCATTACCAGGCCAATACCATCCCTACACTGAAGCATGGTGGTGGCAGCATCATGCTAGATGTCTTACAGCCACAGTAACTGGCAGTCTAGTCAGGATAGTGAAAAAAGACCAATGTACAGAGATATCCTGGATGAAAACCTGCTCCTCTGCACTCTTGACCACAGGTTGGGACAGATTTTTCAGTTTTTAATACAGTTTCAAAAATTACCAAACATTTTTTTATGAAGAACTTTGAAGAAATTAAAATTATGCACACAAATTAATTTAATTTAATTTGGAACAAGGATGTAGCATACAATGTGGAAAAAATTAAAGACTTGAATATTTTTCAGATGCAGACCTAACTCTGAATTGCTGCTTTCATTTTGACTGACCTTAAGCTATTTTGCTCAGATGAACTGGAAAACACTTGAGTTTCTAGACGTGCTACACTGGAATATACATTCACCAAATGTCTTGTAATTCCAATTGCATACATTGGGATGGTTGAGGTAGAGGGGGCAAAGTTTTGATATTTTCTCCAATACTTCTGAACTTATAAACAGTTCTTTTTCCTTTTCCCCCCAAAGAAGTAAAAAAGAGGACTTCAAACAAGACTCTGCTCGTAAACTTTACTGCAGAACACATATGTCTTCTTGTGTTATCTGCATTGTAAGCAGGTTTAGTGACTCCCTTTGCACACCTCTCCTTTAAAGAAAGCTTCTTAACTGAAGCCGAAGAATTGAGGGTCAGTGGGTCAATAGATTAATGAGAAAAGTGACCCACAATCAGACAGGCAGGCAGCCAAGGCGCAGGTAGGTCGACAGGGGAAACTGGCAGGCAGGGAAGCTGAAGAAAGGCTCCAGTACTATTAACAAAACATCTAATGTTATCATATTAGTACAAACAACATTTTTGCATTACATCAGAAATGAAAGAAAGTGTAAACACAGAACTTTACAAGTTAGACTGAACTTCATGTGAAAAATACAAGCCTTCACCCAGACATTCATCCTCCCTTACAAACTTGTTCTGAGTTAAAACTGTTTTCATAAAGTGTAGCCAGGGTGTCAACCATAACACATAACAGAAGTATGAAGTTTGGGATGATTGTAGCAAACATGCAGAAATGTAAAAGAACTAAAAATTCAAATAAATGAATCTCAATCAGTAGTTTGGAACCTTTATAACTATAACGCCCATCATGTTATCTAAATTTTCCCTATAAACACTTAATTTCTAATCCATATGCTTCTTTTAAGATGGTGTTTCCTTTCTATGGATTAGAGATCTCTGTTTCACCTTCCAAACTAGAGTTTGAAGAACTTAGTTTGCGTGTAGGGGGAGACGGTTTTGCAGTTGCCCTGTGGGTGACCCCACTCCTTTGGCTGAGGCCCAGTATGTTCAACCCCTCCCTGCTCTGCAGTTGAACATGACATTTAAGTCCTTTCTAATAAAACAGACCTAAGTCAATAAGTCATTGCCTATTTGGCTTTAACGAGATAAGAGGCTTAGTGAACACCTCGGTGGAGGATTATAGCCAAATATTTTTTAAAGTGGGTATAGAGCACCATGGCAATAGTGAAAGTAACGTATTTCCTGCTGCCTGAAACTCCCTGTGTGTGCTATAATTTCCATCTACTGCCAGTGTATAGAAAGTAAGGACATTTTGAAAGCAAGACCAAGGAACATGGAGAAGAAGCAAGAGAAGCGCAACCAGTTGAAAAAAACAATAGTGTATTTTCCAGACAATTAGTAATTCCAGATTTTATATCTCAAAAAATTTTGTGTCATGACAAAAACACATATGCCACACCGGATTATCAGTTGAATTAATTTAGAAATTGGACCTCATCACTGTTGACGATGTAATCTGATGAAACTTTATGTTCAGTTGCCTGCTTCAACTGAACATAAAGTTGAAACAATGGTTTCTATAGTCATGGAAACCATTGTCTTTGGCTTGGAGGTCTGTTTTCGACTCTGCTCCACTGGTGAAGTGGGCTGTGTAGCGAGGACGCATGCAGTGTAAATCCGTGGTGATAGAGAGGTGGTTCTTGATAACTCCTTGGCTCACATCCATCAGTATGAACTAACATTTAGCACATCAGTCAAAAAAATGCATAAAAAGCAGGAAAAAGTTTTACCAACCAAACTATGAAAAAAGTCCAGAAAATATGGTAGCTTAATTTGGTGAAACTGGTGAGCTAAATCAACAATTTTACCAGAAGACTTTCATTCTCCTTTCTCAATAGTTTTCTGTGTGCTGAAATAAAGAATGACAACAAAAAATGAGAGGCTGCTTCGAAGGTTTCCCCTTCTTTTCTTGTGCTGATTTTTTCCCCTCTCTAATCATGCTCAATTTAACCTGCCATTCACCAGAGCAATTTTTCTAGCACAATTCCTCCACTTTTCCCAAGGCATACATTCTCTTGGCATCCACTGGAACTGTTTAAATATAATATTAACCACATGGTAGAGTGTACAGAATGTAAAAAAAAAAAGAAAAAAAAGAATTTACTTTGTGAGTCATAGTAGTGCTGAGGTTCTCAGGAGGACATAGGGGTGCTATAGTTAAGGGACATCCTAAAAGATGAGCAGCTGCAATTACACCCGCAAACTGTGTGGGATATGTGAAGGAGCCAGGAGCTGAGGCATCATGGGAGGTGGAAATAGGTTCAGGGAAAGGAAAACTAGGGTGAAAAGGGGAAGAAATTGTGAAAGAGGGGGGCTCTCAGTGGGTGGCTCTTTACTCATTTTTCTTTTTCATTCTGTCTTGTGAGTGTGCTTCATGTGACCATGTGTAATTGGCCTGTGGTCACACCAGAGTTGTGCAAACAGATTAGCAAGGAAACATGTCAGCCTGAGGTGAATGTGTGTGTTGTGTGATTCACAGATGTGGGGATAGTGTGGGAAATTGTTTGATGGAGTAAAGCCTGTATTAACAGTGAACAGGTGGGACAGTTGACTTTGTCATTGACAAATTTGCTGTCCTAGGCACTTGAGGAATGTGGTAGAGTAGTAGAGGTCTGTTTATGCACTATTAAATATGCACTGTATGTCCAATGCAAACACTCTTGCATAAACTTGCTCCAAACTTTACGAGACTGCTTATAGCATATGATGTTACGTTAGGGTTTTGACATGGACCTCAGAATCAAAGTTACACCACAAAAACAACATTCTGAACAAATGTAAAGAGCTGTGGATGCAACAAAGACCTAAAGAGTTCTGGGTCAAGCTCTTTTTCCACCAGTTGCTACCCCTAATTTATACCAATGCATTTTGATTTTGTCCCAACCTACTTTCTGCTGGTTAAGTACTTTGATGATTTATTGCAATAAATAATTATAAAAATGCTCAAATCCCATGAATAATTTAAAAGTTCACTGTTAATTTTATTATAATACTTCTGCCCAGCTCCAATTGCAGGTTTTCCTTTAAAACTTCCAAATATTACAACTTCCTTTCCAAGAATAAAAGATTTACTGAAAATATCATTTACATTTATACTCTGATTAAAAATGTAATCCATCAGCTACATTGTGAAAATAGTGGCTATAGAAACTGTTTTCTTCAGCCTAAGATCTGAAATATTCCCAGGTACGATTAGTTCTGGGGGAAAAAAACGACTACCACAAAGTGAGCATTCCTGGAACTTAACTCTGGAGACAGACAATTAGAGACCAGTAAAGAAAATAACAGCTATAAAGAAATGTCATGGAGACACTATATGGGCCAATTCACACTTAAGTTTGACTTGGCTGAGGAAAGTAGGTGTGTAAGCAAATCCAGTTATTGCTTTCTGATGCTGCAACTCTGAGCCAAACCACCTGCTTTCTGCTGGTGACAACCTGACTGAGTTTTGTGTGTGTGTGTGTGTGTGTGTGTGTGTGTGTGTGTGTATATATA
>CAEFZX010017431.1:0-10866 GCA_903066825.1 Alfaro cultratus
ATTAACTGTATTAAATATAACAGTAAGGGTACTGTAGAATGGTAATTACAGTAACTTCCTGGCAACAGTGTTGCCAGGAAGTTACTGTAAAATGACAATAAAAAGGCTAACCGTGCACGGTTTGTTGTTGAAATGGTCAGGATAGAAGAGAAGGACCCAGGTTGTGGTGTGAAAATGGATGATTTAATCAAAGCTCTCACAGGTAAACAGAAGTCCAGGCAGCACAGGTGGAGCAAAGAGACTAGGAACTAGATACTGGTAGCACTGGTCATACGACTTAGAAACAATGACAAATAGACGAGGACCCAACGAGAAAACACAGACACACGTGGTTAACAGCAAGTTCAAATACATCACAAGAAAGGATCTTTTTTGTTTTTCTTTTTTTTTTTTTTACATTTTCCTTGTTAGTCCTGCTTCCACCCCACACTGATGGGTTTTTTTTCTCCATGCCTGCAGACTATGTGCCTGGCCTTGGAAAGGCCCACCTCTCCCTCTCAGACCCCTCTTTATTTCAAGGTTTAACAGTTTTTCCCAACTTTTCGACAGATTTCAAGTTTATTTCATCAAGGACAGCACAATAAACAGTTAAATGTTTGCAAACCCAGTCCTTGGTTGGAGCTTTTTTAAAAGACAGCAAAATTAAAATTAAATATTCTTGTCACACATGCACGCACGCACACACACGCACACACATACACGCATACACACATAAAGGCACATACACTGAATTTCTGTGATTATAAACAAGAAAAACATGAAAATGCATATTAGAGAAAAGTAATTCTCCACAACAAAGCAGGTTGGTATACAAGTATCCAACTTTTGCAGGTATCCTGCAAAACTTGATTCTCCCAGACTTGTGGTTTGTGCAAAAATGGTTAAAGAATTGTGACAATAGTGAAGACAGTGGTAGGAGTTCGTCCTGCAATTGGTGGGTTGCCGGTGCAAGTGCTGCTCTGTCATTGTGTCCGGCAAAACACTTCACCTGCCTTGCTTGATGGTGGAGGTCGGTTAATTTTCTCTTACTAGCCAGTAGCTTGAATGACTGAATGTCAACTTGATAAAGCGCCACGCAAGTAGAAGCCAAGTACAGTGAAATCATCATGATGGACTGGTCTCTAAATATATTTCAATTCTAATTTATTGGAGCATCTGCTTCTCAGAGACAGGAGCAGCAAAGAGGCCCTTGTTGTCATGTCAACCAGCACAACAAATTCAATACATGACGAGTCCAATTTTTTATTTATGTTTTACACCCCATACTAAGTGACATTATGATGTGCTGCTAGTCTAGGTTGTTTAAAACATACACACACGCCCACGCCTACACACACACACACACACACGCACACACACGCATGCACACACACACACATGCACGCACACACACACACGCCCACGCCTACATGCACGCACGCACACACACACGCACACACACACACACATATATATACAGTCCTGCCTCAGACACACACTTTTTCAAATAACAATTAGACATGGTACGGTATTAGATATATATAGACCACCTTTATTGTGGAGAATTACTTTTCTCTAATATGCATTTTCATGATTTTCTTGTTTAAAGTCACAGAAATTCAGTGTATGTGTCTTTATGTGTGTGTGTGACAAGAATTTTTAATTTTAATTTTGCTGTCTTTTAAAAAAGCTCCAACCAAGGACTGGGCTTGCAAACATTTAACTGTTTATTGTGCTGTCCTTGATGAAATAAATTTGAATTCAATCGAAAAGTTGGGAAAAACTGTTAAACCTTGAAATAAGGAGGGTTTTGAGAGGGAGAGATGGACCTTTCCAAGGCCAGGCACATAGTCTGCAGGCATGGAGAAAATAAACCCATGCCTGCACACACATATATATACTGTATATACAAACACTTTAGCGTTTGATATAATGGATTTGATTTGCATCGTAGCTGTGGACAACATAAATCAGCATTCTCACATATAAAGGCCATAATAATCATACAACAGAGATCTGATAGTTCCATATGTTCCTAAAAGAGCCGTTCCCTCTCAGACTGCTACACTGCTGGGTCCTCGATGTTTTAGCAGGAGAATAGGAGGTAAAAACCCTTTAGTTCTGAGGCTCCTCTCCTCTCTGCTTTAGACACCTAGTTCTTTTAAGAGCAGATTTAAAAATTATAGTTCATAGTTGATAAAGTAGCTTAGGTCTGGCTGAGCTATCTCTATAGTTATGCTGCTCCAGGCTTAGACTGCTAGAGGGCAGACTGACCACTTTCCTCACTCTGCTACACACTAATACTACTTGCCAATTTCACTTTACTTGCTCCTTTAGTTCAACTTTATATCTGCTTTTATCTCTTCATAGAAGCTACACTGAGTCCCATTCTGTTTCTTCCTGTTTAAGGGGAGTGTTGCCCTCTCCACTGTAGTTACATGCATGCTTGGTAGGGATTGCTATAAAGCCAACTACACAATGAAAGCAGCTGTCCAGTGTTGCTTCCTGCTCATCCAGGAGGAGTGAATATTTAAAGTCAGTGACTTTATGCAATTGGCTGGGTTCATTTAGATAGAAAACGTGAATGAGTGTACATAAGACTGACATGACACTGTCATAAACATAACATAAAACCTTCATGAATATGAAGGAGTCTTCATTAATGCTTATGACTGTTGTTATGAAATGTCTTTTGGTGAATAATAACACTTTTAATACAAAGTTGCATTAAAACTTGCAGTGTCATGTCAGTCTTATGCACACCCTTTCAAATAAAGTGTTACCGAAAACTGTTTAACAAATTAATGTACCGTAATAAACTCCAGTGTTTGAGGATCAGTTTGTGATGTAATTGACTTAGAATCTGTCTGAAGGATTGGAATTACTTCTTTTTTAAGCATCCTAAATTGAAGAACAATTAATTGGTGCTAGATAAACTGAGTTGGTTTGAAATTAAATCTTGATTGAAGAAAATTGTGACGATAAAATGGATAGATGCTAAACCAAATTTCTAGATATCCTAACAAAATCTTTTATTCTAATAAATATTGTTTTAGATAGTTTCCTAACTTGATCCCACCAAGTTCAAACTTTCAATTTGTTTCACAAGAGGACACAACTTATAGTGATGTCACCGTTTTAAAAGAGTAATTAGTATTTTTGAGTAGGTATTTTGAATATTTTTATGACAACAGCAGCAACTGATTATTTATTATCTTCTTCTTATCTGTTTTAAGTCATTCATTACAATATGGGAAAATCTATTAACCTCAAGCTGTTCATAATTTTCTTTTGCTGCACACTCACTAAAAGTGACTCACACTACAACGTCAAACTTTATTAACCCTTGAATATGGTTGATTTTTTACTCATCCTGCCCCACTCTCTGTTCTGAATCATGCTGTAGTCTTCATGCGCATGTCTGTCCTCTCTCCTTACATGCTTCCTGCCAAAGTCACAATCATGACAGCTGGCAAAGCCTGGCTCTGTTTGTGTTCCCTTGCTGCTTTCCTTTTTGTGCAGTTGTTCAGCCAAGCTTTAGATGAGTAGAGAGCTAAAATCTTCCTCCAGAGGACTGATCCCACTTCCACAGTAAATCCAAACCCAACAGCTTGTATTGTGAAAACAGATATATTTGCTGCCTCTCCTGCTGTATGACATTCTTGGGAAAAACACAGAATTTATGTAGAGGCAACGCTTTGTTAGTGTCATCTCTGCATAGATCAGCATGTACTTTGCAGGAAAAACAAACCATTTAGAAAGCACTGAATTATGTTTGCTCTGGTTTGCATGCTATTGTTACATAATATTTGAATGTATTGGTTTTTGTGCATTAGATTCATGTCCTCTGCTCACTACAAGGCAATGGAAAAATGTACATGTTGAAAGGAGCCATCTTGCCTCCATGAAACATTTAACTCCCTCTCACCAGCTGCTTGCAGACTGGCTTTTGTTTCTGCTTCTACAGGCCTAATTGTAAAGTAGAGAACCAGCTGAGCCGGCATGTTCAGATGTGGGCAGTTTGTTCTTCGCTGATTGGTAACTGCAGTTCTGCCACACCACAACCACAACACACAAGGAAAAATTACTATGTGTAAATTTAAAGTTGTTATTTTCAATTCTTACTTTAGTTTTTGGACATGGATTTATAACCAGTCTGACATAACATTTTGGCCACTGACAAGTTGATTGATTATGTTGTCATTATGCCACCTAGAACTGATTGGGATATATTCATTCATTGAATGTTTAGTTGTTGACAGCAGTATTTCAGACAGAATGCCAGACCAGATGTAGCTTCTGTGGAGAGAAAAAACCCCTAAGGTTAATAGTTGAAATAGCAGGAAATAATACAAATTGGAGTAAATTGGAATAGTAGAAGAAGAAAGTTTCAGAGTGAGGAAAAGTGGTCAGTTTGTCCACTTAGGTCTCAGAAACTGCTCCAGCACCACAACATCTCCTATTTGCTTTTTTGTCTTCTTCTTTAGCATCATCCACTTTTCATACAGGTCTTTAAGGCATGTTCGCAGCTCCTTGGGTGTCTGGTCATCCTTCACGGTCTTGGCCCAGACCCTCAATCTGTAAGTCTCCATACTTGTTTCAAACTTTTCCAGCACAGCAGTTTTTACCTTGCCATAGTCCATTGTGTCATCAGTGTCCATAGTTACATAAACAGCTCGTGCTTTACCACTGAGAAGTGGTGTCAGATGCAGGACCCATTCCATTCTTGGCCACTGGCATCCGGTTGCAATTCTTTCAAACGTTAAATAATGTTCAATATCTTCATCCTCACCATAGGGCTGCATCTTTAGACCTTTTCAATTGGCTGGTCTCAGACTGGATGATTGTGGCCCATCAGACGTGTCGGGAAGGTTTCCTCTCTGTTGAATCGATTGCAGCACCTTTGGGCTCACTGCAGGACTGGAGAGCGTTCCAGGATCAGCTACTGCACACTCCAACTGCATCTGATGCTCTCTGCATTCTGTTTGGACCTCCTGCTGAAGTTGACTGAACTGGTGTCGCATTTTCCCCCACCGTTCATCTTGGTGTTGTCTGTCCTGCTCCCATTTTGCTTCCTGGTCAGCATGCTGCTCCATCAGGCCTTTTAATAAAGCTGAGAGTTCAGAAAAGATAGTAGACACATTTAGTTGTCTACTATCTTCTACTCTTTAAGTCAAATAAATTTAGTGTGTTTTAGATTTTGAACCTTTTTGTGTGAGTTTTTGTGAAAGATAGACTTAAGAGTCTATCGTGTAAGTTGTATTAACTGTTTTATTAATTTGGTCAAACCTCCAAGAATTGAATAAACTAGAGTTTTTATGTTGGCACTTAAAAAAACAAAAGAAAAAGACAGGAATGGGAACTATTTCCCAATGTGCTTAGCAACATGTTTTTGTATCCTGTGTTGCTCCGTAAGTGAGTTGGAAGTGTGTTACATTGATCTGACTCTTGTGTGTTAAGGCAAATATTCATTTTAATGCTTGAGGATAATGTCCTGTTTACACTAAATATTTTGAGTAAAATTCATTCTAATGCTTAATAAAATTTATTGTCAGATCAAAAATTTTGTTCATGGAATTTGAAACAAGAATTTAAATTATTCTAAAGTAAAATTACTAGTTATTTTAACTTGACATAGTAAGTAAAAATAATGGAGAAGTCTGTGCTCTTTCAGGGCCGTTTTTTTGTGAAATAATTATCTTGTTTAAATTGCAGCATTAAGTTAAAACTCACAATGCAATATTAATGAACTTAAAAAACAATGTTTAGACAATTTGACTCTTGTTGTTAAATCAATTTCATTAACTTTAATTTCTGAGTTAAAGACAAAACAATTTTTTTGTTGACTTAAATTGCATTTTCAAGACAGTAGGTGGACTTTTATTTTCAAGTTAAACCACCTTCAAATGTTTTACAGTGCGGCCGTTGCCAAAATTTGTGAGTTTGACAACAGCACTAAAAGAAAACCTAGGATTATTTTTGTTCTCTATTAATGATGAAAATACAACGTTCTAGTTTGGCGAAAAGTCTTTTATACAGCAGTAGACTATTTTTCCATGTTAAGACTCCTCTAGTCTAGCGTGCCTTTTTCTCTCCAGTTTCCTATTATTGTGCTTTAAAGTATTGTGAATTAAACCAGGAAACCAACCTCCTGCGGACAATTACGTTTTTGAGAGGGCTACATTGTCTGATGCCACACACAATGAGAGAGTAACACGTCAAGTTGTGAAGGGATAGAGATTAAATTGCTGCACTCTATTGTGCTTCTCCGAGACACTGAACAAGAAAATTGTTTTGTTCTAAAAAAAAAAAAAAATAGAACTTTTTTTTTTTTTTTAGAAGTTGTTGCAGCATAACCTGAATCAAAATCTAGTAGAATGACGTTTCCTGAGGTTTGGAGCACTCAATTAAAATAAGCTCAAATGTTATTAGAAGCTGTCAGACAGGACAGGGATATACGGAAGAACTATTATTTTTTCATGTCTGTGGATTCAAATTGAGTCTAGCTGTTTTGACTCTGGTATATATAAACCAAAGATCACACACTTTTTAACATTTTTGATCTAAACTTCAACACTAACTATTGTTATTGCTATATTCTCACTGGCTAATGAGGTTTCTATCCCTAGCTTAACTGTTACTTGGTTTGTAGTAAAACCCCATTTAGGGTCTGCATTGGTTTGTTTGATTGTTGTTTAAATTACTAAAATAAGCTAAACAAAGCCTCTTGTTACTATAGCCTTTCCCACTGATGTGAGAGTTTTCTTCAAGAAGTAAGAAACATTTTAGTAACAATTGCTTCACAAAAAATAACCTAATAAATCTAAACAAGGTCTGAGATCATGGAACGAATAAAAAAAAATGTTGCAGCATTACTGTGGATGTATAGTGAAGCTTAGCACAGACCTATGAATAGCCTTAATATCTATTATGGCTTGCAGTTAGCTCTGTTATTATGAATCAACGGTATGCTGATATAGAATCAGTCATTAATTGCGAAATACTATATCAGAAAACTGAAGAAAATGTCCTAGCCCTCCCTCATCTCTAGCTTCCATTGGCTCTGCTATCAGTTACTATGCCATCAAAGGAAGACATGATTAGTGGTGGCCCTGTCAAAGTTAATGATTATGTAAGGACAATATATTGGACTTTCTGAGGTCATCTCCTCCACTCTTAATGTTGACTTGAAGGCAAAATCTCTGACATGGTACAATCAGAAGGTCCTTATTGGAACAGTCTATTGTCTTGATTGAGCTCAAGTTTCGCCAATGAGGCACCAGCAGGGGCCTGAGCTCCCTGGGGCTTTGGTGAAGTGGGAAGAAAATACAATAAAGTGTCAAGGCCAATTAAACTGTAAATGCATCACTCCTAGCTCAGTCCTTTGCTTATTTGATGAAAACGGATTCTAGCAAAGCGACTTTCACAGATTTTAGATGACAAAAACATGCTTTTAAGAATTAAATTTCTTGACTTATACACTAATTGTAAGCTGGAGTAGACATCTGTTTGGCTATTAAGAATAACTCACCTCTTACTAGAAGCTCTTATCAACAGCCAAACATTACTTTAACAACTTGCACAGTTCTCATTGAAATAAATACATAAAGTACACATGAAAAGAAGAAATGAAATCAATTTACCATTGCTGGGATCAAACATTGATCATAAATGGCAGTTGATGAGTTTGTATTTATGCAGACGCACAGTTAAGTAATTGATGTCTGTTTTAAATCTGATGCAGTGATAAGTCAGGACAATAAGAGGGAGTATGATGTAAGCTAAATGCTTTGTGCTTGACACATGACTGATCAGTTGGTTACATGGCTGACATAACCTAATGCTGAAAGAACATTAGTAGAGTAAAGCTTGATTGATTGCTTGTATTGCATTAATCTGAAAATTCCAATCTGATATGTTATCTGTCAGAAAGTGAAGGTGATTCAGTGAGCTGGATAGCTGCTAACACTCTGGTTGATATCAAGAATGATTTTTTATTAAGTCAGGTTTTTTATTAACATGAATTAGTTTTGCCATAGTAAATTACTTACATAAACTGTGTGCCTACCATTCAAACACTGATGTTGTTTTGTTGTGAATCAAATTTAAAAATAATTATGGAAAAGAATTTATTTGTAAGGGAATACAAAGAAAAATGCTCTTTTGTCCAAACATGTTTCTTCTTCAGGAACGATGGAAGCAAGTGTTGGTTACAGATGCCCTTCACCATCTCATAACTACTTATTGACATGGACTACTATTCAAAGTAGTTTTGAATAACTAGTTGGTTTTGAATAAAATGAAGGACACAATAGTTTTTTTGTTGTTTTTTTTTGAGTATGAGATGAAGCCATTTTATCATGGGACGATTTGGACTCACTGTGCACCATCACTCACCAGTCCGGGGGACCACATACAGTGGACCCACCTATTCACAGTGCAGTTACGTATTAGAAGATTTTTCTGTGGAACATAATTGTCAGGACTCTGGGTCTTTCGGTTTGTTTCCTTTAGTTTTACCAGTTATATTCTAGTTCACTTTTGTTTAACTCTTGTTGGTCATTCTGGCTTCATTATTTGACATCGCTTATTTTGTTAGATTTGGCTTGTCGTTGTTTTCCCTTTATTTCAGCCCTTTGTAGTTATGTTCATTTCTTATTCTTACTCTAGGTCTAGTCATTCTTTAGTGTCAGGGTTATTTCCTGTTCCAGATTATCATATTTCTTTAGTTGAAGTTTATTGACAGCCAATTCAGGAGAACCATTACTTCTCCTTGGCACTACCTGGCAGTACCCCCAAAAAAGCAGACAGTGACCGTTAGCTTCTTCAGTAGAGCCAAAACTGGACTTGTTTTTGAGTTACACATTCAACCTGACCATAACTGAGGCAGCTCTTCCAATAGATCCTCAAGGTGAGTCTTTCCAGCTGAATCTATATCCATCTGCTCTCATATGTGGAGCAGGGCTGGAGCAATTTATTTTTGACTGAAATGAAATGGGGGTTTTTGTAAAGTGCCTTGAGACAACATTTGCTGTGAATTGGCACTAAACTGAATTGAACTGAAGTATAGAGTTCACAGAAAAAAAGAGAGAAGCAGACTGAGGATGTTCGTGTCTTCCATCATTAGAGGAACTCTGTATGACATAAGAATGATGTTCAGGGAAATTGCACATTTTCTCAGTGTCATTGCCAGTAAAAGGATGGCTACTTTACAAAACAAATTATAGTCCGCATTAGGAAACCTTTTCAGAAATAGTCAGTTGTGATAAAGCTGTGTAAAAAAATTGCCTAAAAGCTTTATTTCAAAAGGCAAAGCAAGAAGGAAGCAGGGGAACTCCAATCCTCTCATTACAGTACATTACAAAAGGATTCATCTTTTGTTCAAATCCGTGGTTTTTATTTGAATGTTTTAAAAGATTTGAATGTTTCCCTTCAATCCATTGAGTTTTACGAGGCATTGAAGCAATCAGCCTGTGGCATTGCCTGGTAGTTATGGAAACCCAGATTTCCTTGATGCTGACTGTCAGCTCTTCTTTGTTGTTGAGTCTGGTGCCCCTCATTTTCCTCTTGATAATGAACCCATAGATTCTCAATGGGGTTTAGGTCCGGCAAGTTGGCTGGCCAGTCAAGCACTGTAATGGCTCCAAGGATTTCTCAAACATGCATAAAAGAATCAAAGCAGCACTTCATATGTTCTTATGTTTTTGATGAGGGAATAACATCATAAGATGGCAAAAAGATAAAAAAAAATAATAAACATTACATATTACCCCATCCCTCCCCTAAACAATAAAATGAGCATAAAACGTTTGAGCATAAAATTCAAACGTCCATGGTCTTTCTCATGTAAGGATGATGAGAGTTCCAGGGGTAAGCGGGATTCATCCACAGAGCCGAGATTGACAGAAGTTCAGTGTTTGGTGAACCAGTAGCATTTTCTTTTACAAATGGGTTTTATTGCATCATTTGCTTAATGATTATTAAAATACTGGCAAAATAAACAGAATATAATTAAAAGCGGTTGTTTGGCTTGCTTTTCTGGCTATTTCCTCAATTTCCCCATGGGATTAATAAAGTTTAACCTAACCTAACCTAACCTAACCTATTCAGTCCTTGGTATGTTTTGGCTGAAAGTGTATTTTTTTCTGGAAGATCATCCAATGAGGGAAGTTCTATAATGCTTTTTAATATTGCCTTGGTTTCATAAAGCATAATACTCTACGTTCAGAGAGCAGAGCATGCAGTACGAGGATTAGTGGTCCAGCACATTTGGCAGCACATTCAGGGTTGAAACATCAACCCTGAATGAGTGGTTTCCTTCTTTTCCACTTTAGGTCTCTGTTGTTATGGTAACTAGTCTTGCCTTGACCACTGTGTTGTGAGTTTAAATGAGATTTCCTGTAAATAAAGAAAAAGTATAAGAGTGCTCTTCTAAAAATACAAACTCGATGTCTGAGTATAGTAAATAGCAATTCCTCATTAACAGGGATTTTTGTGTGTTATTCCTGCAAGGCTTCATATGTAATTTTAAGTGTTACTGCAAAGTAACCTTAAGAAGGTTTCTATCTGAAATGATAATAAACAGCTCCAAGGTTCATTAGCTTTTCTACCAACAGTGGCGTGAAAGGGTTTTGCCCCTACTTGACTTTCTATTTTATGGCATGTTTGTCACACTTAAGTGATTCAGAACATCAAGCTAATTTAAATATTGTTCAAACACAACAATAGTAAACACAAAATGAAGTTTTTAAGTGATTATTATTTTGGGAGAAATAAAATTCAAACGTCCATGGTCTTTCTCATGTAAGGATGATGAGAGTTCCAGGGGTAAGCGGGATTCATCCACAGAGCCGAGATTGACAGAAGTTCAGTGTTTGGTGAACCAGT